>CM069444.1:21840861-22145242 GCA_035610835.1 Ophiura sarsii
TAAATTGCAAGGGTGTTTTAAGTGAAAACTACGTTTTGAGCCCTAGTGACCCCTGTGTGACCTTTGACCCCAAACTGTGAAGACCCTATATGAAGGTCAGGTGGGGGTTCTACTGACCAAGTCTGGTGATTGTAGCATATAAGATGTAGGAGGAGATGCATTTTGTAGATGGGTCTGCAAGAAAGATGATGATGATGATGAAGAAGAAGAAAGAAACGGCAGAGAGACAATACCTCTTTTTTTTGAAAAAATCAAGGTAATAACAAATCTAACAACGCAGTCAATTAGCATTTTTGTAATTTCCATTCATTCTCGATCACAGGAATCTAAAAGAATCTGTTTAATTTCAAACAATGGGTCTGCACGCTGCTTGGATTACAATGTACCAGGCAAACAGCCGGGATGCGAAAAATAATCAAAGAAGTTGTAAATCATCGATATTTTGCTCAGCTGCATTTTACATAAGCTCGGACCCGGATAAAGTGTTTACGTGGTGTCAAAACAACTGTTCCTATTACAAATCTGTATTACGGGGGGGGGGGGGGGGGGGGGGGGAAGTCGCGCCACGATCCTCGGCAAATTTCGAATGTTACATGTATAGGCCTGCAAATTAGAACAGATATACAGTAATCTTACCTAAAGGTGTTGCTACACTTTGTTCTGTTGCATAAGCGGTTATGTTGTTTTATTTCCCCTAGAATTAAAGGAACTTTCTGGAAAGGAAAGTTTACATCATCAAGGCTTTGAAAACGGTACATAACCGGCTGTTGTACCCGGTGGAGTAAAAACGTGATGCGGGTTTGTTTTACCAAAGACGGCAGTTTTACCAAACGGTGGACCGCTCACCGGCTGATAAATATGTTCCATCTGGGCTGAATATGGTAAATTTGGCACATGGCCAGATGGACTTCTATTCGGCCAGTTAGACAAATTATCTTGAATATCCGTCGAAGTGGTGGCACTTCCTGTGCTATCTTGCGTAACGAGTGGCGCTCTACCAGGTGTTGGTCGATTGGTGGATGTGGTGCGTGGTGGTACTGGTGGTAGCGGGCCATGATCGCTATCGACAACTTCGTAATCATTTGATGATTTCGATGCTCTTTTCCTTTGTTGTTTTCGGTAGATTTTATAAGATGCAATCAAGCTCACCACTAGAACTGCCGTTACAGTGATGGGTATTATAACCAATTCCAAGATCAGTGTAGATTTGGCTCCGTACAGTGGTACACCGCTTCCATTTCGTGCAGTGGTCATAAGTACTGTGAACTGCGGATTTTCAGGCATGAAGCTTGACTTGATTGGGTCTTCAACAAAACAGAACATACTCCTGTCTAGATGAGCGATATATTGAGAGCGTAATTCAGCAGGAGAAGTGCACGTGGCGGGTTCCGTTGGGTCGTTTGCTCTGTACCATTGCCTCAACGGATCCACTTCACAGTCGCAATGCAAAGGGTTTTCCGATAAGTGTAGCGCTTCCAAACTTGTCACCCTCTCCAGAAATTCGTATATGTACGGAAGCGTGGTTATATTGTTCATGGACAAGTCTAGCGACAGAAGCGGTAAACCTATGAAACAGTTTACAGCAATCGATACAAGGCCGTTTTCTTTCAACGAAATCCAAGCTAGGTTGGCCAGATTTCTGAAGGTGTCACTGCCGATGATAGCAATTTTGTTGCGGGAAAGATCTAATTCCCTGAGATGAGTTAGTCCTATAAGACTTCCTGGAGCGATATGACTGATGTTATTCCGACTCAAGCTCAGTTTTGTCAAAGCGGTCAGATATTGAAAAACACCTTCGGCGATTTCGGTCAAGTTGTTTTTAACCAGAAATAGTTCTGTCAGCGAAGATAACCCATGAAAGGCGTCCCTCTGCATTTCTCCGATGTCATTGCCGTCAAGATACAGTTGCTGAAGCTGCGACAGGTTGCAGAAAGCTTCGTCTGGTATGGTCATAATGTGATTGTCGTTCAGCTGGATCTGGGTGATCTTGGTAACATTGCCGCACATGTTTGCGGGTATCTGTGAGATGTTGTTGTTGCCAAGGAGGAGAACCTGGACATTTGGGTATTCCCCAAGGTTATGTGGGTCGATCACTCTTATGTTGTTGTACGTTATGTCGAGATGGATGACCAAGCGACACTCACCGGCGACGCTTGGGATGCTCGATAACTCCCGGTTTTTACAATTCGCATAAACTAAAGGTCGGACATAGCAGACGCTTTCGCAGTTGCCGCCAACCTTTACTGGTGCGCCTGAAGTGCAAACCGCTATCACTAATATGCGAACGATTACACTGCTGCATCGGCCATAGATGGTTCGTTTCGTAAACGCAGATTTTGAAGAGTGGCGCTGGCGAAGTTGGCGAAGCATCGACATAATGCTTTGTTGGTTTTTCCTCAGATCTGAAAAGAGGCAACAAATTCACTCTTAATTAGTTTATTAGGTCATGGATTAGTGACAAATGAGGTAGCGGCAATATCGAAGACAAGATGACTGACAGAACCATCATTAATAATTCACTACGGTACCAATTATGTAGCATTGCACAATTCTCGAAATTAACAATAAGATGCATGATAGAGGTCAATACACGCGGTGCATCGTTGGGAAAAGCGACATCTAAAATCTACGTAATACAAATATAACAAAAAACATGCCAGTGGGTGTTTAAATGTCAATATAAAAGTGAATACACGCGAATGAACAAATCATTTCCAGTTATGATTAAAGTAGATGCATGTACTTTCTATTAATCATACGGATTATTCGATGATCCGTGTTCAACACTTTCGTGGCAATCCGATGTTAGCTAGAACGGTGATGTGACCCTAGAGGTTAAACATTCACAGGCAATAACAACCGCTGATGGCGCATCGAATTGCGAATCGGGAGGATTGTTTTTGGCGCTTTGATCTTTCTGGAAAGATTATAAATGTTGGTTATGTAGCCTATGTGTGTACATGTATGTATGCAATAAAATACTTGGTATTTAAAGACCCAGGCATCTACTCATTCCAGTCATGCCAGTGGCTTTATCCAGCAAATCTGCCATTCTGATACATTTGAGCAACAGAGGGCGATGCAATAACAAACGTTTTAAATGCCTTTTACTCTTGATATCCATGTTCAGTAGACTCTGATTCATTTCAAAAATATGGTTAAATGTATTTTCAAATATTGTTCGTATAAATCAGTTGATATAACAAAGATAAACGATGAGAAACGTAAAAATGTAATTTTGACGATGCCCCTTTTTATTAATTTAACACCATAGATTCTGTATTTTGTTAATAGTATCTAGTCAGATTCACAGTCAGATTGCCCACCATTTATTAGATGCCTGGGGCTTTAATACACTACAGTAGTTGACTCTCATATTCAGATTTGGTTCACAGTTTAGCGCACTCTATCAGTCCTTCACCCGGAAGTTAAGCGTAAACTGTCAATCATTCATTGTGAATGAATATTCAGCCATGACTATTCATGACCTCACACGATGTGATTGTCGCGATCCGGCGTCCTTCCAACTGATCTGATTACAATATTCATAAAATGCAAATAACGCCACGCCCCTCCTCTGTCACTGCCAGACGAAGCCATCCACAATTTAAAATTCGTATTTTGTTCTACGTAAATTAATTTCAGATAACCAATTCTGAATGTTTCCTGTCATATAAGATCTAAATTCTGCCATCATCAAAGCAAATCAGTTCTACTTTAAATCACAGTCAGCTTTTTTTCACCATTGATGTACTATTTCTGTGCCACAAATCATGTTTTGAGCCGATAAAAACCACCACGTCTCATGTCGTCTGGTTTGCTACGACCATGATAGTGTGCCTCCTAAAACCTTCACCCGTGAATTTGGATTTAGTAGGCGGAATTTTGTCTGAGGAGTGACCTATCCCATAATTATATAATCCCTGTACACTATAACGTCAGCGCACGGAGGATGGTGAACGGAATATACAGACCGCATAAAATGTCCAGGTCTTGGCGCGCATGATGATCATACTGAGATGAGCAAAAAGAAACATTTTTCTAAATTGAATTTATTTGATTATACAATTATCATGTGGTGAAAAATAATCAAGATAAATCAAATAATAAAATCGGGAAAACCGTGCTCAATTGGATGTCAAAATTGGTAGATTGAACAAAACCTGACATCTATTTTGGCAGATTAAAATTTATCAGCGAATATGGATGGAGCACGATATACATCATCAGGGTGCTTGAATATTTTCATTTTTATATTCTATCAAAAACAGTGAATAGTTTCATAGTAGACCGAAAAGACTGCGAAGAGCGACTGCGAAGACATCACGGGTTGGAGTGGAGGTCGGGTGGTGGTTGGGAAGGGTTGGGGTGTGATGTGGTGGGGAAGGTGTGATATTCAGTTGCAAGCAGAATTGAATAGCGAGTAGGCCTACTGATATTAATTTTACCATGATTGCAGGCTCCGGCGTTGATTGCGCTATTTTCGCGTAATTCATTGCTCTGATTTTACATGGCTTTTGCTGGTCAGCACTGACAGAAGTGATGTATCCCACCTAAATCCACATATGATGTGCAATGGGGAATTAATACAAAAGAGTAAGTCTTTGCGAACCGCTTTTTATTTTTTAAAGTCCGATTTACGAGAAGAAGAAAAAATGGTTTGATCAAGACAATAGGAACACAATTTTAAGTAAGAAATATTGAAAAATAAAATTTTGAAAATAATTGATTTTTCGTTTTGATTTTTTTTATTTGTAGGGGGTTCTGTCAGTGTTGTGGTGAACCAACTTACACAAAACACACGTTAAATTCTTGTTTAATTCAAGTTCTGATTCAGTCCCCCCCCCTCCCTCGCCTACCAATAACTTAAATGAAATTGCCTCTAAGCCAACGTGTACATTGGTCCGGCACCGGCGACGATCACCCTACACCGCCAAAATTGCTTATATAAGTGTGACGCGCGTATGCAAATGTTCGCCGCCAATCTTCATATATATCCCCCCCCCTCCTTTTATGGACGCCTACACATTATTTCAAATACATTGCCTGTACGGCTACGGATCCGCGTATCCGTCCACCGCCACCCCCCACCCCCCCCCCCCCCCCACACACACCCCACACCCCATAACCACGCAACCGCAGATTCCCCCCCTACACCGCCGACCCCCCCCCCCCCCCCCTTCCCCTCAGGTAAATCCACGCCATCCAGCACACCACGCGCGCTGCAAAACATAACTATCATGACTATTAATTGCAAAGCAAGAGAAATGAATTGAAGGTCGTTTTAATCGAAAAACACAAAATTCATATTTAATAAAAGAATAACCCACATTTACTACATCGATTGTTGTTATGGAAAGATGGAGTTTCAAACATTATAATGGTTGTATATTATGAATTGGAATAAGCAAAGAATAGGCAAACATAAACATCGGCCTACATAGCAAATAAACACCGCACAAAAAGAAAGTATCCACTTTTTTCGAGGCGCCCTGTGTTTGATTCTTAGGACCCTAAATAAATTCAACAAGTAGGAACAAACGGGCATTCCATCCTGTGCATGATGACACCTCATTTGTCACAATAGCACCAATATTGATGAAGCAGTGACCATTTGAATAAAAACTGATGCAGTTTCATTTGTTGCACTTAAACCTATACCCATAAAAAGAGCGTTAACAAAACAGTAAATCTTAAGTGCACCTCTTCTTTCTCTCTTTCTCTCTCCTGGAAAGGACAATCATAATCCGAACATCTCACATCGTCAATTGTTTCCAACACCTCACCGTATATACTGGTGTGAGATTCATCCTTTACAATGACCAGGATCATTCATGATGTTTGTAAGCCAACACCTGTCTGTCTCTCCATTTCCGTGCAACTCTCCTTGTAACTTCAAAACGACGAGCAACCTCAGGTACAGAAACTCCAGAAACTTTTCAGTGAGAGAAAAAGCGGTACAATTACTGTTTCGTTTACGCTCTTTTCGCGGGTAAATGGTCAAGTGCAACAATGGAAACTGCGTAATTTTTAATTCAAATGCAGTTAACCCTATACCCATGAAAAGAGCGTAAACAAAACAGAAAATCTAAAGTGTACCACTTCTTTCACTCCATGAAAAGTTTCTGGAATTTCTGTGACAGAAGTTGCTCTTCGATTTGTATTTACAAGGAAGGAGGGTTGCACGGAAACGGAGAGACAGGTGTGTTGGCTTACATTTACAAACATCATGGATGGATGATATTGGACATTGTAAAGGATGAGTCTCACACCAGTAGATACAGGTGTTAGAAACAATAAGAGAATTATTTTGCTTGTCAACATAATTCTGATTTGCTCGTGCGACAGGGTTGCCAGTGCGTTTTTGTTCACGGCTTTTCAGATGGCCTTTGTTTGTTTTCTCCTTGGACCAATCCTAAGTTAGGATTTGCCAGCCCGCGAGTTTCGCTTTGTTGTTCAGTCGCGCGTTTCTGCTTTGCGCAGCCCCCTTTTCCTTGATTCTCTTTTTACTGGTCATATCGTTTTTCCGCATCATACTAGAAGGTTTATCAAAAATTACTGCTCCAGGAATAGGTTTTTTACTTGCCTTTCTTTGACTTTATTTTCTTTATTTATATCAATTGGTCGTTAATATACTAACCATTGATTGCCTTCGGGACTGTGTTTCTACATCATCACGAGCAGTTGTGAGTACTTTCTTTTAATAATAATATATTTGCTAGCGATTTTGGAGCCAAGATGCCTCCCAAACGCCCGGCAAACAAACGGAAAGCTGTGGATCAAGGCAACGTTCCTGCCCGTGATCGCCAAACAAGATCACAGGCCAGGGCAATAAACGACTTGTTGCAGGCCCAACCATCTACAAGCGGCGGCGGTGCCAACAATAACAATCAGGAAAATCAGCGGCCCGCTCCCCGTGTTGAAATTCAACGGGGTAGGGGAAGAACCCGCGCCCGCGGGCGTGGTGGTCGCGGAAGAGGCGTTAGCCGGGGCGCTAACACTAACAGAGGATCTTTTAATCGTGGAAGTAGTGCATCTCTGCCGAGATCTTCATCTTCGCGGGTTTCGCGTCAAGTTCAAAATCGTCAAAGTGAAAACCCAAACGACCAGGATCAAGAAGTTTTGTACGTGTTGGATGTTGGCATCAACGCTGACGATGACCTACGCATCGAATTGGACGGCAGCAGCCGCGAAGATCAACGAGTGGTAATTCAGCCGACGGCGTCTCATCAGCAACAACAACAACAACAAACTGGTAACCGTCACCATGCCAACGCTGTTCCTATTTCCCACGGACCAAGCACATCCGGGTCATCTAGTTCTAGGGATTTCCCTTCTGGCAGCCGCCATTTTGCAGGCCCGTCGGACGTGAGTGGAGCTGGTGAGGGACGACAACAACAACAGTCTCATTCCTTTCAACCGAGAGCTGATAATCTTCTCCAGGGATCAGCCGGTGAGCAATTTTTGAGTAATTTTGGGCGGGTTTTGTCTGGGGGGGGGGGGGGGGGGGCGGTTCAATCTACAATCCTGTCAATAACAGCCCAAATCTCGCTAGTTCTAATAGCAATAACATGAATAATAATCTTATTCACAACCACAACCACAACGGTAACGCCATATTCGATCGTCAGAATTCTGGATTTGGTAGTACTTTTGATCATAACAGCGGTGGTTTGGAAAATAATAATATGAGTCACGAACAAATTGGCGATAGGGGGAACACATCTCCTTTTACCAGTAATTCATATCCTCATCCTCAAGCCCTCACGTCAATTTGTAGCCCGTTGGGCGAATGCATCCCCCTGAGTTTGAAACAGAAAATTATTAGGGGTGAGTTCATTGATTTTGGCCTTTTATTGGATAAAGGTGAAGCTCAAGCCGTCACTATGTCCGGCCAAAGTGAATCGCCAATTCTTGAAATAAATGCTTCTGGTCAATTGGTAATGAGGGAGGTAAAATCACAGCAGGAAATCACTTCAATTCATTCATGGACAAGTGCTTTTCTTGTTTATACGGCAATTTATTTGTCTGCTCATCCTGCTCGTACACAGGAATTACTGAAATATGGTCAGATAGTTAGGACAGCCGCTGCTAGGTTTCAGGGTTATGGCTGGAGACAATATGATGTCCAGTTTAGATTACGTAAACAAATCCACCCTAACACCTCATGGGCTTCAATGGATGGTGAATTATGGAACCTATATATAGCGGTTCCTTCACAATCTTTTCCGTCAAATTCTAGGGGGGGGGGGGGGGGGGGGGGGTAGGGGGGTCATTTTTTTCGTGGCTCTGGACGAGGTCAATCGGGGTCAGGTCCACGATCTGCCAACTTTACATCAGGGCTCTGTTTTGCATTTAACAAAAAAGTTGGATGCTCCCGAAACCCTTGCAAATTCAACCACATTTGTCAAGGATGCAATAGTGGGGGTCACGGGGCGTCATCCTGTACCAGGAGGGGTGGCAAAAAATAATGGTGATCACTCAAATGCATGTAGAAAGAAAGGTATCAATTTCTTTCAAGGTTCTGACACCTTTAACTGCCTTTGTTGCCCTTACCCAACGCCAATTGTTATTGATTCATTACGCCCTTTGTTAGCCATTTACCCTAACAAAAAGGCAGCCAATATAATTGAAGAGGGTTTTTCGAATGGGTTCAAATTAGGTTTTAGTGGCGAGAGAAGTTCAAGGGAGGGCCCTAATCTTAAATCGGTTGATCTTAAACCTTCAGCAGCCAGGGATAAGTTAATGAAGGAGGTTAACCTCCATCGAATGGCGGGTCCATTTAGTTCTAGTCCACTGCCTAATCTCATAGTTTCACCAATAGGCTTAGTTCCAAAATCTGAGGTGGGCAAATTTCGCCTAATTCAACACCTTTCCTATCCCGAGGGTAGTTCAATCAACGACGGCATTGATAAAGCATTATGCACAGTTCATTATGCCAAATTTGACGATGCTGTAAATTTAGTTTCACGCAATGGGAAGGGTGCTGGCAAAAGCAGATGTTGAATCAGCATTCAGACTTTTACCTATTTTTCCAGGAGATTTTGAACTCCTTGGAATTAAATTTGATGGTAAATACTTTGTTGACAAATCTCTTCCGATGGGTGCCTCCTGTTCTCCTTTTTACTTTGAAACCTTTTCTACCTTCCTTGAATGGGCGGGTAAGAGGGAGGCAGGTTCTGATAACATCAGTCACTACGTCGACGATTTCATCTTTGTTTCCTCCGCGGGGGGCGGGTTGTCATGCCAACACATTGTTAATAGTTTCAATAAGGTGTGTAGGGAGTTAGGGGTGCCATTAGCTAAAGACAAATCAGTGTCTCCCACTACTAGGTTAGTGTATTTGGGCCTTGAAATTGATTCAGTTCGTCAGGTTATTTCAATTCCTGCGGATAAATTAGAAAAAATCATAAGTAAGGTCCAGAATGCTCATAATTCACCCAAAGTAACTTTACGCGACCTGTAATCAGTCATAGGCTCCCTCTCCTTTGTATGCAAGGCGGTTAACCCAGGACGAGCTTTCTTACGCCGTCTTATCGATTTATCGTGTGGTGTCAAACAACCTTGGCATACAATTCGCATTACAAAAGGGGCTTTATGCGATTTGAAAATGTGGCTGGTTTTTCTAAAAAGTTTCAATGGTAGTGCAATTATACCCGAGCAATTTTGACGTGAAGATCGCGATTTACAATTTTTTACTGATGCGAGCGGTGTGATAGGTTTTGGTTTTTTTTTCCAAGGCGATTGGTTTCAGGGTCGCTGGCCCGACAAATGCAAGTTGGCAAATCACTCTATCGCTTGGTTAGAATTTTTTCCGGTGGTTGTCGCAATAGTCGTTTGGGGCAGGTTGTTGAAGGGAAAGCGCGTGATTATACGGTCAGATAATGCAGCCGTAGTTGCTATGATCAATAAACAATCCTCAAAATGTCCTGAGATCATGAAATTAGTTAGATTTTTTGTCCTTCAATGTCTCAAGGACAACGTTGTTTTTTCTGCGCGTCACATCCCAGGCGTAAAAAATAACATCACTGATGCCTTGTCACGCTTTCAGATGGACCGGTTTGTGGGAAGCTGCACCGGGATCATCACTAATGGGTGTTCAAGTACCAGAATTCCTTTGGAACCTTTAGAGGCAGAAGCTCAGAAGCTTATTCATGCATCGTTGGCCAAGAGCACTCATGCGACTTACTGTCGCGGAGTTGAAAATTTTGATTTTTTTTCCGCACACGTTTAGGCGTTTCTTGCCTGTGGCCTGCCCCATTTCTCATGTCATCGCTTTTATCTCTCATTTATCAGTTGAGAGGAAAGCCCCATCCACAATTTTCACTTATTTGGCTTCAACCGCTTTTGTTCACAAGGTTAATGGGTGGGTAGACCCTACAGACAATTTTGTGGTTAAAAAACTGAAGGAGGGCTCCCGTCGGTTAAAGGGGCTACCCGATTGTAGAGCTCCCATCACCATTTCTATTTTGAGTCATGTGTGTCAATCCTTGAATGGGTTTTGTACATCAATGTTTGAGGTGTCATTATTTAAAGCTGCCTTCCTTCTAACTTTTTTTGGCTTTTTGAGAGTGGGAGAATTTACTACTATTTCTAAAAATTCCGACTCATCTCGTATTCTGAACATTAAGGATGTCAACATCAATAAGGGGGGCTTTATGAATGTGGTCATAAGGTTTTCAAAAACCGATCAAAGAGGTGAATCTGTAACTCTCCGATTCGAGCAGGGCAGTTCCGGCATGTTATGTCCTGTTAAGGCAATGGCGGATTATTTAGCCGTTAGGCCGGCCGCCGATGGCCCCCTGTTTATCCATTCTAATTCGTCCCCTCTCACACGTTATCAATTTGACAGTGTATTAAAGAAGGGTATCAGATCAATAGGTTTGGAGCCCAAGAATTTTTCTCCACACAGTTTTAGGATTGGGGCAGCTACAGCAGCTGCTATCGGGGGTATACCTATGGACTCTATTAAATCAATGGGGCGGTGGCAGTCGTCAGCTGTTATGTTATATATAAGACCCCATCGCATCATTCACTCCAGTGCTTTGTCTGGAGTTTTGTAGGTCTTCTTTTTCAATTTCCATATTAAAGGGGGTTTAACAGTGTTTTACCTTTATTGTTTTGATTTATTCTAATCTTATTCTAATTCTTTTGTTCTCCCCCTCTTTTTATTTTTGCTTTTTTTTTCAATAAACAAGAATTTTATTGCACAGATCGCACCTGGATCGTGGGAGATAGTATTATCAAATGGGCCGGCTTTTACCATACGCAGCTCAATGGTAGTGGTACTACATATTGGTTGGGTGAGCGGCGCTCGTTTAGACAGAGTCCCATGTTTGGTTAGGTCAAGTCTATCACATTACCCATATCCCACCACCTTGATTGTACATGCAGGCACAAATGACATGTATTCAGTTCCCATTTTTGAAGTAAGGCAGCGTGTTCTGGTCACTCTGACCATGTTACGCAATTTGCTGCCGCAAACCCGGATAATCTGGTCCGATATTTTGCAAAGACGGTATTACCATGATGAATTTAAAGCCGGGGGAGGTTACACTTATCTGAAATTAATTAACAAATTTGCCTTTAAAGTCTGTAAGTCGATAGGTAATGCATGTGTAGTCCGTCATTACAAAACGATCATTCCAGCAGACAGAAGTCTGTATAGGTGGGACGGATTGCACATGTCCCCTGCCGGCAACGCAGTGTTAAGGAATAACCTCGTCATGGCCTTGTCGCACTTCAGGGAGTTTCCCCAGGTAATAACCTTCACTCCCTTGCCAGTTTAAATTTTGTTTTTTAAATTGTCACTATCTCCGGTACTTACGGGGTGGGGGGGGGGGGGGGGGGGGGGGGGGCGGTCAAGTCCCCTTATTGGCCCTTGTTTGGCAGTTTGGTACACACCTTTTTGATCACCAGAATCACAAAATCATTCTTTTTGTTCATTTTTTATTGACTTTTCAGAGATCAATCCATTTTACAAAATTTATTAATAATGTTGGCCTCATAATGTCAAGTTAAGTTCCTCTTAGATTTTTCTATTTCTAGGGAAGAACTTGGGTTAGATTCTCTTTCTTCCTTGGGAAAACTTGTCTCGGAGGCTTATGAATTCTTACTATGAATACATTTGGAAAATGAATAAATTTAATAATTATGACCTCATAATGTCAAGTTAGGTTCCTCTTAGAATTGTTCTTTTCTAGAGAAGAACTTGGGTTAGATCGCTTTCTTCCTTGGTAAAACTTGATTAAAATTTCCATTTGTGATGTCAATCAATGAGTTTTTACAATTGTTATCTATGGACAACAATTGAAGTACATTTGAAATGTGCAGATATGTGTCACTACGAACTTTCATTTTTATAGACACATCTGCCAACAACAATTGATGTACACTTGAAATGTGCAGATATGTGTCACTAAGAACTTTCATATTTATAGACACATCTGCCAACAACAATTGAAGTACATTTAAAATGTGCTAATATGTGTCAAGAACTTTTTAATTTAAAGACACATTTGTTTATGTTTATTAATAATGTTGGCCTCATAATGTCAAGTTAAGTTCCTCTTAGATTTTTCTATTTCTAGGGAAGAACTTGGGTTAGATTCTCTTTCTACCTTATTTATGACATGTATTAAATATACTTCTGGTATGTGGCGGATCAACGCTCACTTCATTTTTTTTGCATCCACGTCCAATTACTGTAATCCTGGTGTCTCGCAGCAATTGATGATGTTCGGATTATGATTGTATTTTCATAGAGAAAGAGAAAGAAGAGGTACGCTTTAGATTTACTGTTTTGCTAACGCTCTTTTCATGGGTATAGGGTTAAGTGCAACAATGAAAACTGCATAATTTGTTATTCATCAATATTGATGCTATTGTGACAAATGAGGTGTCAAAATGCGCGGGAGAAAATGAATGTTCGTTCCCATTTGTTTAATTTATTTAGGGTCCTAAGAATGAAATTTTTCAATATGGCAAAACAAATCGCTGCTATACTATAACGCAATTACTATTAAACACATTATGTGCTGATTTTTTAAAGTGATTTTTTCCTTATCCTTTTTTTCGATGAAATTACTAGATAGTGAATTAAATATAGACTTTATTCATCGTGAAACTATCTCTTGTTCAAATGTTATTCAAACACATGATTGGTTGATTGGTTCAGTCCTATCATGACTGACAGCTCGTGACCTTACAGATACTACGCCATAAATAACACATGATACTCTCTACTAATTAACGTTGTTTGATTCGTATTCACGATAGATACAATACAAACATTAAACTTGTTTTGATCAAGTACGATCAGTAAAAATCAGTATGATCAAAAGTATTATCAAGTATGATCAACAACACGGACAAGTTGCCTAGATTGAGTTACGATAACCTTTTCATAACGGTAAACAGGTAAACATAGCGATTGACGTAATCTATCAATAGATACGCTCTAGATTAATTTAAATTGTATTGGTACAGGGTTATCATTGGAGAAGCATCGTGGTTCATAAGTCAAAGTAAGAAAATAAGCCAAATATTGCATACAATCAAGAATATCATGAATATTATATCATAAACAAATGTGCTTATGTCATAGTCATGAAGTGTAACGTGGGGTGTGTTTGTTGCTTAACTAATATCATTATTACTATTATTATTATTACTCAACAACACTTATTACTATTATTATTATTACTCAACAACACTGTCCTACGACCATGCACGTTTTAAATAAGATTTGCAAAAGACATTAATCTGTTAATAAATCAATGCATCATAATAATAAGGTTTATGGAAGGCCTACTTGCATAAACCAATTTATTTACCGGGGCAGATACCCTCTGGGCTATCCCGTTTGCACTGTGCGTCTGTGTGTCTTGGTTACCGTACATCGGGCCAATCAGCATCCTTGCTTTCATGTCCGCGATTTTCGCCCTTTGTTTTGGTTCTGAATGAGGTTCCGTGCTTTCACCTCTCTATTGTTTTGATCATATTTCTCATTGGCTACATCGCGACTAGTCGCTTCCTAAAAATTCTCCTTGGTACATCACAAGGTTTTTACTTTGGTTTTCTGCTATGCTTCTACTTTCGATTAGATTTAACTAATAACTGTCAACTTTATTGTTGGACCAGCAAACAAACCTCGGTAGTTTACGTGGTTTTTATACTTGGATTTGCTTCATGACGGACTAGTTTTGTAACTATACCTTTTATAGTTTCATTATTTCGATCGGTAAAAACAGTGAGTAATTTATAGTAAAATTAAATCGCCGATCTATCATCAACATGGGCCGTCCTAAGAAAGCCAACAAGGGCACCAAAAGGAAAGTGACTACTACAGTCGCGGCGAGAAATCAACCCCAACCGGTTAATACAAATTCCGGTACAACAAACAGCGATACGGCTGTTAGACAGAATAGATCACAGGCAAGAAATATAATTGATCTTTTGCAATCTAGCCGTAACGAGGGCAATGCGACATCATCAACAAATGCACGCCATGTTGTTGAACCAACTCGTAATGCATTCAGCCAGTCAACCGCATCCACCGGGCGATCACAACAACAACTATCCGTTCAAAACCAGATCGGGATACCAACAACCAGCGAGGCCAATAACATCGCTGAACAAAATGGCGACGCCCTGTCGTTCGACGTGTCAATGGAGGATGAAGTGGACGAAAGCTTACCCAAGGAGGACATCTGAGTGCTACGGGAGCCATGGCATCCACTAGCCGAAATACTGGCGCGAGGAGGAGTCTAGATGTTCCGGCAGTCAACTTTCGTCGGGTAGTGACAAACGATTTGTGTCGTGGACAGCAGCAGAGCCAGAATATTATAGATGGTGAGAATCTTGTTTTTAATAATTCTGCCCCATCTTTTGATCAATATGATTCATTTGCAGAACCCGAACGAGCACTAACTGCCATTTGCAACCCCCTTGGTTGTGATATTTCACCGGCTATTCAAGACAAAATAGTCAAGGGTGATTTTGTTGAATTTAGCACCTTGCTCGACGTCAATACAAGTAGTTTCACTGCCCCAGATAATGTCAGTTTTGGCGTCAATTCTACAGGCCAAATTGTATTAAATCAATCTAGACCACAGCGTCAAATTATAACAATCAAGCAATGCCTGGACCAGCGCATTTCTTGTTTTTACAGCTATCTATTTGCGTGCGTACCCAAATAGAACACAGGAGCTCCTGAAATATGGTCATATCATTAGAATGGCTTCCACACGTTTTCAAGGGTTGGGATGGAGATCTTATGATCGACAGTTCAGGCTCAGGCAAAGATCACATCCACAAGACTCTTGGTCCATTATCGATGGGGAACTATGGACATTTCACGTAGCAATCTCTTCATCGTTCAATTTCTTACCCCAAGCCCCGGGGGGATTTCATACTCATAGTTCTTTTCGTAGCTCAGACCAGGAAGGAACCCAACTCATGTCAACTCAAGGGGTACATACAAGGGAAGCTCAGCATGCTTCAAATAGAGCACCACAAAGTGGTACAGGTACTTACTTCCCAACATGTTTTTGTTATCATTTCAAAAACACAGGCTTTTGTTTACGACCAGATTGCAAATTCAGTCATGCATGTTCATCTTGCCAACAGGAAGGACATGGTTCATTTACATGTGTCAATAAATAATTGCATTCGCTCTAGTCATCAGTTTGTTTATCATCAGTTGGTATGTTTTGATTAATCCCGTTGGTGACTGCTATCCACTTGACTCTTTCTATACCATTTTAAATCTATTATATTGATGAATGGCATCAAAGCAATTGGTCTTTGGACATGATCAATAATCGACAATCCTTAGCCTTCAAATCTATATTAACTCCTTGGTCTGACCTCACGTGTATCATAGTTAACCTTTTATTTGCTTGTTTGGCAATTTGCCTTTATTCAAAGGGGGGCGTTTGTTTGGGCAAGTGTTCATATGAAAACTTGAATGGTGTAAATTTAGAGTCAGCAATTTATGTGCTCGCTCTATTATTGCCATTCATTCATTAAATTGATACAATAAATTATGCAGATTAGACTATAGGACATTAAAATATTTACATATGTTTACAGGTAGTTTACAGAAATCAAATCATATGTTGAATACCATAAATTTGAAGTCAGTATACAATGTGAAATTAGCAGATATTATCTTCTGAGCAACTCTCTAAAGTTAGGGGTTAGGTAATCTACAGATCCCTGGAATCATGTGCTGAAGTGATGTATAAATGACTCATCTAATATAATAATGGTCCTTTAGTCAATTCATTAGTTCATCCATCATTGTGTCATCTCTGTAGCATATCTCTCTTAGGTGTTTATACATTAGGATTAGGCAGTTCACTTTTCCAAAAAATTGGTGGTTGTTGATGATGATACGAACACGCCTGTTATCAATTTATACAATATATTTCCATGGCTTATTATTGATCATACAAATAAGCATCGTCAAATGGACGATCAATTAATCTAACTATACATTGTATGTATGATTAATTTACTATCCAATGTTTTATTAAGGTACTACTATTGTAACATATCGTTAGTCAATTCATTAGTTCATCCATCATTGTGTCATCTCTGTAGCATATCTCTCTTAGGTGTTTATACATTAGGTTTAGGCAATTTACTTTTCCAAAATATTGATGGTTGTTGATGATACGAACACGTATATTATCAATTTATACAATTATATTTCCATGACTTATTATTATTTTATTATACAAATAAGCATCGTCAAATGGACGATCAGATCAATCTAACTATACATTGTATGTATGATAAATTTATGATAAATTTACTATCCAATGTATTATTAAGGTACTACTATAATGTAGTGACATATCGTGAATAAATTAAAACTATATTTAATTTAATTCTACAAATGAATGATGTAATAAGAATTACCAGTATTGAGTGTCTTGCTCCGTGCCTAAGACCCTAGCCTCGTCCCATCCGATGACATGATTTAAGTCTACAACATGGTCTGTGATTGCGGATTTGTTAACATTTGTAAGAGATGCCTTTCTCCCTGCACGCGTGGTCGTTGTGTTGTTTGCCTTATCTGCCTCTTTTCTATGTTCTTTGAGTCTTGTACCGAATTGTCTCCCGGTTTCGCCGATGTAGCTTTTTTCGCAATTTTTGCAAGGAATGTCATATATCGCGTCCGAAATATTATGAGGCTCGCGTTTATCCTTGGGATGTACCAACTGGTTGCGAGCAGTGCAGTGGGGTTTCATGGCCGTGGAGATACGGTAGGTTTTCATAGTTCTTGAAACACGTTCAGAAACACCTTTGACGTATGGTAACACAACAAAACCACGACTCCTGTTGTCATCATCTTTCTTGGTGTTGGTCTTCTTCTGTTTTGGAGTGGCCATCTGTTTTTTGACTTGTCAAATGTCCAGGTTGGATAACCGCAGAGTTGTAGTGCATCTTGTACTTTTTCTTCCTCCTCTTTCTTGTCAGCTTCTTCTGTGATCACTCGATCCTTCCTGTCATACAATGTTCTGATAACTCCAAGTTTCTGGTGGAGAGGATGGTGTGAATGGTAGTTTAGGTATTGGTCCGTGTGAGTTGGTTTCCTGTAGACCAGTAGCTTGACTGTACCATCTTCCTTTCTGACGATTAATGTGTCCAGAAAAGGTATCTTTCCTTCCGCCTCTTGCTCGTATGTAAATTTAATTGACTTGGATTCGTTGACTTGGTTGATGTGGTCTGTGAGTTTGTCGATACAGTCTTTTTTTACCACTTCCAGTATGTCGTCGACATACCTAAGCCATAACTTGGGCTTGCACTCTATGGGGGCTGTAGCGATGGCCTGTTGCTCTAAATGTTCCATGAAAATGTTAGCAGCAATAGGTGAAACAGGACTGCCCATCGCTGTGCCGAACAGTTGACGGTAGATTTTGGATCGGAATGTAAAGTAGGTGGTAGTAAGAATAAAATGCAGCAGCTCTACCACATCATCGCTGGTTAACTTAAATCCCTCCTGTTTGTTGTAGTGTTTGAGGACATTTTCCTTCTCCAGTCTGTCTTTCACTATTTTCAAGACTTGGTCGATTGGTGTGTTCGTAAACAAGCTGATGACATCGTGGGAATTCAGTATGTCCCCCTCCTCAATGACTAGATCTGCTAGCTCAGTCGCCAGGTCCTGCGAGTTCTTCACATGAAGAACTGTTTTCCCTACCAATTCGCCTAGAATGTCCGCTAACCACCTTGAAGTGCTGTAGCCTATGGTACTAGTGTAGTCCACGATAGGGCGTAGTGGCGTGTTTGGCTTATGGATTTTTGGGGTACAATATAATCGAGGAACATTCTCAGCAGTAGGGTAGAGTTGTTTGTACTTACATTCCGTTATCTTTTCTTCTTTCTTTAGTCTTGTTAAAATGCCGATAAGTTTGCGTTTGTACTTTGCTGTTGGGTCTTTTGGTAGCTCCTCGTACGTCTTTTTGTCGGCTAACATAGAAGAAACTTTCTCCTCGTAAGTACTCACATCTAGTACACATGTTGCTTTACCTTTGTCAGCTGGAAGAATTATGATTTGCTTCTCCTTTTTCAGGCTATTTAGCGCTTTTCTTTCACCTTTCGTGACATTCTGTTCTGGCGGTTTTGACGACTTCAGAATACTCGCCACTTTTGCACGTAGTTGAACGCCATCGGCTGTAGGTAGTTTGCGGCAAGCCACTTCTGTCGCAATTACAAATTCTTCCGCGCACACATCGGCTGGTGAGATAGCATAATTCAGTCCTTTTGCTAACACGCTCGTTTGATCTTTACTCAACTTAAACTGCGAGAGATTCACAACCCATTTTTTAAGTTGCGTACCCGAGAGATCGAAGTTTGAATGTCCGGACTTCTTTTTGTCTACGGTCTTCGCTGTCAAATTCTGCAACTTCCGTGTGTGAGTCGCCTTCGTGTTATTGTACGTAGTCTCTTTTACGGTCGTAAGATGGCGTTTGATTTGTTGTTGAAGTGGCGATTCCGCGGGAATAATTTTATCCAAATCTCTCTCTCGGGATTCTTTCTGCTTCTTCAGCGATCCGACTTTGTTAGTACCTCGATATAAGACCGATATAAGCAAGACCGATATAAGAGATGGATTAGAGAGGCAATCGAGATAAGGAAAGAGGGACCTCCACGATGAACCGCGACGAGGGGCAGTACTACCTCACTCACGTTTTTGATGATCTGTTATCATCTGGTAAAAAATCCCCAGATGATAAATCAACTGGCAACTCCAAGACTGCAAAAAGCGTCATGAGTCGTCAAGATCATCACAATCAAAAGTGTTGACAAAGAATACAGTCGTATCCGAAACGTACACGTGAGTACCTTTTACATTGGATCAGTAAAATGAACATTCCATATCATTTTTATTTATATATTTATAACAATTGGCAAAACAACCAGGACAAACCCATTAGTGACGTACATAAGCACTAAATTAAAGGGGTGCCCAAACATCAAACAAACAAAGAAACATAGACACACACAAATAATACGCAATACAACCCCCTCCCCCACCTCGCCCACAAGAAACACAGAGACACCAGGCTATGTATAGAGATGGAGGCGGAGAGCAGTTTTAAAAGCAGGCAGAGAGGCACAGTTTACTATGTACTCAGGAAGGTAGTTCCATAATGTGGGAACATAAGGGTAAAAAGACCTTTGTGAAAGAGTTAGCCTACGAAAAGATGGATTGAGAGAAAGGCTATTGAGATTACGGAGAGTTGGCCAAGGAAGAGGTTTGAAAGGATTAGGAGATGTGCAGAGGTGGTTCATAATCTTGAAAAGATGACACAGGTTGGCAATAGCGCTTGGATAATCTAGGGAGATCGGCTTTGAGGAGGAGGTTTTCATGGGAAAGCTTCCATGATTGAAGAATGACACTACAAGCAAACCTGAGTGTGGATTCAAGCCTATTGGTAAGGGTGACATTTAGTGGGTGCTAGGAGATACTGTCGTACTCAAGAATGGGTTCAACCAAGGCTAAGAAGCCAGCGGGTTTTAGGGGAGGCACTGTTGAAAGCCCTGTGGATGTAACCGATGGTTTTTCTGGCTTTGAATACCAAGAAATTTGACGGAAGAAACTCTTTTAATCACCTGGTTGTTCAAGTTGAGACATATGCTAGGGAAAGGGTCCTTTTTGGTGGAAATAATCATGAGCTTTGTCTTGCTGGCATTGGCGGTGAGAAGGTTGTTGACAAACCAGAGATGGATGGTGTCAATGTCAGTTTGAAAGGTGGAGATGAACATATGATGTTAAAGAAGATTTACCACATTATGATGGATACCGTCTATCATAACCTGTTTGAGCACTTATTCTTTTAAACACTTGGACCCATCTGGGGTTTATAGGTTGTTTGCTTGAAAGGTTAAAGTCTATACCGTGATCATCATGATCATATAAGATATGATTGATTGACCTCCATCCCCATAAAGTCCTCATGATTATTGATAATGGATTTAATATAGCCAATCAATTTATTACCTTTACAAATGACCTCATTGACGTGCGTATGATCTGACAGATTCCTTGTGATATGAATACCTAAGAGAGCGGGGATGTGCGTATTTGTTGGATCCGATCAGCGCTCAGTTTTAAGTGTTCTTCTATACAGAATAAACGCTAAACTCGTTGTAGCATAATCCAAGCGGCACAGTTCTTTCCCATTGAAAAGCACCGTCCCGTTCAACAATTACGCAGAGCTCTGTGGTGGAGATGGAAATATCTATAGCTGACAACCTCTTTAAGAATGTCATCACCTAATTTCCATAATTTGTTTTAGTTGATTTGTTTACGAACAACTACATGAACTAGGACATTAGATTTTGTGTGATTCCACTTCCTATATAGAAAACTCGGCGGCAATGTTAAGCATGATTTAATTTAAATCAGTTTCATTCTCAGCAATAAGTACTACATCATCAGCCCAAAAAAGCAACTAATATTATATGTATACCAACATTTTGAGAAGCTTACAGTTTGGCTAATTCGTTTATGTAAATGCAGAATAAAACGGGGGACAAAACACAACCTTGCTTCAGTCTTTCATCAATTTTCAAAAAAGTCAGTAACAATATCCCCAAATCTAACACTACATAAAACATTATTATATAAACTATCAATAATATTCCAAACTTTACCACGAATACCAATATTCCACGCAACCGATAATACATAGACCATCTCGCCATACTGTATCAAAAGCTTTACGGAAATCCAAGAAAGCAAGATGGGTAGACTTTTTCTCGGCTAGTCTAGTGGCTGCTATGCTTTTAAACGTGAAAACATGATCTTCGCATCTGTGAGTGTGGTTTTTTTACCGCCCCCCCCCCCCCCCTTGTATCTCACATAATAATTATATTATTATCTTCAATAAAAGTAGTAATGCAATAACAGATTAAGCGGTTGAAGATTTTAGAGATACAGGATGTTAAAGTTATACCCCTATAATTATTCAAATCATTCTTAGCGCCTTTCTTATAAATTGGAACAATAATACCCTTGTTCCAATGGGCTATTCCAGATAATAATGACCCCCCCCCCCCCCCCCCCACCCCCATATAGAGGACATCGAAATTCCAGGCTTTTTCCCCCACCAATTTTTCAATGGAATTCCATACCTTTTTGGCACATGTTCCTGGAATTCCAGACTTTTTCAGACCCCCCCCCCTATAGAGAACATCGTAATTCTAGACTTTTTTCCACCAATTCCATATTGAAGAGGTGTTTTGCAAAAGGGCCTACATCCACTTTGGCTCTTATTGAGAAAAAGTCAAAAAACTGTTTCTAAATATTCAAGTTGAGCAATTGAAAAACTGAATGGATTATGAAAGAGGTACACTACATACTAATTGAAATTGAAATAAATTTTAAATGTGCTAGTTTTATTATTTTTTTAAATCATGTTTACATTTTTTGAAAATTTGGATGTAGGCCCTTTTGCAACAAAACTCCATCTGTTTGTACATAAAGAAGAAATACCACACACAAAAAATCATTTATTTTAATCATTTAAAATAAATAAGTTTGATATTGAAATGTATAGGTCACAATCATATGTTTCAAGGAAATAAAGTCATTTTTTTCAAAAATACCTACATCTCATTGTAAACAGCCATTGAAGTTGTTGTTTTGTTGCAAAAGGGCCTGTATCCCGATTTAATTCTGGATACAGGCCCTTTTGCAACAAAACAACAATTTCAATGGCTGTTTACAATGAGATGTAGGTCTTTTTGAAAAAAATGACTTTGTTTCCTTGAAACATATGATTTTTCCCTATACATTTCTATATCAAACTCATTTTTTGAAAAAATGCACCATAGCCCTTTTGCAACAAAGCTCTTCAATATTTATTTTTTTTAATCTGGAATTCCATAATTTTTTTGAAGTTTTATCTGGAATTCAATACTTTTTTGAAGTTTGATCTGGAATTCAATACTTTTTTTTATGGAATTCCGGACTATTTTTTTTTTAAATTGTCCACTATAGATGAGGGGGGGGGGGGGGGTCATTATTATCTGGAATTGCCCAATCAACAGGGGTGTTCTCAAGAACAAGTAATCTAGTAAACAGTTTAGTTAAAGCATTACAAAAACTATCCCCTCCATTCTTAATGAGTTCATTCGTTATTGAGTCGAGACCAGGAGACTTACTATTTTTGAGTTTGGAAACTACCTCCTAACATCAATATTGAAGTTATTTGTATATCACTTGAAAGTTCAGGAGGTTCAGAGCTTAACGCTGTTTTACCTTGTCTAATATTGGACAATTGATACAATACAATCGATACTAAAGGGTTCAACAAAAGAAAGTATACCACTTTGTTTATGTCATTTTGAGTAACATTCAATTTTTCAATTTTTTTACCCAAACAGGCTAGATAGGCATGTAGATGAATCTTTTAGGCATAATTTGATACCAAATTTGCCCCCTAACAACAAAGATAAACTATGATTAGCACCATTTAAAGAAAATTGGTCACTTTTCAAAAGTCACATTTTCAACGCACGCAAGCCGCGAGAAAATGCTGTGCGTGGCACTTTGAATGTCCGGGAATGAAATGGATATTGATCACTGCGTTGGGTTGTGCCTGAGCGAGCGGGCTTTTTGATTATGAACAGGTAACATGTGGTCTTTTCTTCCCGCGTATGTGTATTGAAAATGTGACTTTTGAAAAGTGACTAATTTTCTTGAAATGGTGCTAATCATGGTTTATCTTTGTTGATAGGGGACAAATTTGGTATTAAATTATGCCTAAAAGATTCATCTAAATTTCTATTTAGCCTGTTTGGTCCAAAACAAATTGAATGTTACTCAAAATGACATAAAAAAGTGGTATACCTTCTTTTGTTGAACCCTTTAGAATTGTAATAATTCGGTTTCACCCTGTTCGTTCACAGACCGGTGGATTCGGTGCGCCGATAAAAGACGCACTGTTCATCTTGACTGATATACTGATGATTACTGATGATTATTAAAAACATAATTAGAGTACTTATTTTGATTTAACGATGATTATGTTTGGTTCCATGTTGATCTAGAAGACTTTAAATTAATGTTGATTCCATGATCGAGAAGATTGGTTGCGTGATTGCCGCAGATTACGTAAGATTATTCGACACAATTACGACGATAATAACTAATTATAAATCATTTTGAATCACTCTCCAATTATGATGCCATACTTTCAGTGAGGGCGCGCTAACATGACCTTTATGGTCATGCCAGCAGGGACGGGACTACAATATTGAAACACAGTTTTACCACAGAATGTTATACAAATAGGGTGGGACAATACCCAATACCTTTACAGTCTCATTGTGGGAATAATTCGTTGTTCCCATTAGAGGACAATCTCATATACATGTATATAGGCGCTGAAGCCCTGGTGTACACTACGACTTTCGTTTCACTTACCTCGTCATCAAACTGTATTCGTCAGGTGTATTGCTGGTAGTTCCGTGGATGTAGGCTCGATATTTAGCGGTTAAAAAGCTGTCAACAAGATTTATGAAAACGACCGTTATATTACGATGATAAACCATTAGCACTATTCACTCAGTTTGAAGGAGAAAGTAAACTTTCAAATTCAAATTTTCAAACTCAAATTTTGAATCCGTTTAAGAAAATCAGATGGACCTTTCACTGAGTCAGCACGGAGGCGGCATGCGGCTTGAGAACTTCCTTTTCATGCAAATAAGGGGAATACATATTCATGCAGATTCACTGAAGCGTGATTAGACGACGAGAGTATCATGAGTATACCTAATCGCGGGCTCATATTTGGCTTAAAACATCTAAACGCATATTGACTGGTGTTTTGTGTGCTTTAAAATAATGTTGTTAATAGATACATTACTATTTTGTGTGTCTTTCGTCGTCGTTCATGGCCATTATTTTGACCTTCAACATTCTAGTTGAAATACAAGGAACCATGTGAACTTCTGAAGCAGTTCTTTCCCGCAAAAAATAACATTTCTTTAATTTCCCTTTACCAGAAATTTTCTATTCTGCATAAACTCTCCCATAGAGGGGTTCGGAAATCCATAGATTTTTTTCCGAACAATTTGGACCGGAAATCCAGATTATTTTCAAATTTGCTCTCGGAAATGCGGACATTTTTAGAAATTAGAAATTACCCCTGTATAGGGGTCTTCGCATATTATCAGGAATACCGTATCCCGTAAATCCCAGTATTAAATTATACTGGTACATTGTGTGTTCCAGTATCGCCCGATACTGGAACACTGACTGTGTACCAATATGGAACGATATTGGGTGTTCCAGTATCGGACGATACTAGTACAGTTAGAATCTGGGATATAAGTACACTTTTCCCGAAATGTTTATCAAAATAGGTATTAAAGGCCTACAACTGGTGAAATCTGTAGACAAAATGTTAGCACCAATCCGTTGGTGGAGAGCTATGGGTGCATTATTTATTTGAAATGTAGAACAAATTTATATTCTATGAATAATGTTTCATGCCTCATATTGAAAATTAAGAGTATGTTTTTTACAGACCACCGAGGGATGCGCGTCCACTGTTACTGCAGCACCATAAAATCCGCGCTATTAGAAAACCAAGTTGCTGTTATTTTTAGAAGATTTCAAAATTGCTTATAACATGATAAAACATAATTCGAAGCTAGTCCTTGCAGGTTTGTAGATTACAATATTTTTAGTATAACTACGTAGCCTACAAATACTCACCTGATTCTTAATTCAGTCAGTGACTTCCTCGTACGTATAGCTATAGAACCCCTAAATCAAGATCACCGTCGGTTTAAATTTAAATGGCGGTTGGTAGTAATTTTATTAACAGTGTTAATGATAAGGTTCGAAGAGACATGAATAATGTTTGTGATTTCGCATTTATGATTATTATAAGACATAATCGTTTTGAACGAGTATATTTGATTATCACTCTTATCATTGTTTGTATAAAGACTTTGAACTTCATGATAAGATAAATGATATTTTGTTTGTGTTTTGATGCATTTAGCCTATACAAATATCATAAGAGAATCTATTGCAGAGTGTATCAAAAAATTAGGACTCTGTTTCATGACGGTGTAATTCTTATTATAATCATTGGACCATGACCAATTTAGTCTCAAAGTAAAGCCCAATTAATTATTATGATATCCTGAAAATATAAGATCAATCCGATGCAAAATAAGAAAACTAGCGTACTTTGCTGGTTTGTACAATGGGATCTACATGTACAGACCAGTAAATAACATGGTTTACGTTTCAATACGTTATAATATTATTGTCAACATAGTAAATAATCTATCAGTCAATAGCAAAGTTTAGTTTGGTAATCCATTTAATCCTGGCACAAATCAATACTGCAAGGCTAAAAAAATCCGCAAAACAGATGCATACATATTCAGTGCAAATTAAAAAAGTTGTGTTAAATAGTTCTCGAACCCACTGTGGATGGTTCATTGAGTTACAAATCGAGCACTTTCATGTTACTCGACTGTTACTGTGTGAATTCCCATTGTACAAACTGTTACTGTGTGAATTCCCATTGTACAAACCAGTAAATGGCATGGTTTACACAAAGTTCGCTAGTTTTCTTATTTTTTATCGGATTGATCTCATATTTTCAGGATATCATAATAATTAATTGGGCTTTACATTGAGACTAAATTGGTCATGGTCCAATGATTATAATAATAATTACACCGTCATGAAACAGAGTCCTAATTTTTTGATACACCCTGTAAATAAGTTAAAAACAAAGTATTTGACTTTTGGAACTTCTCCCCGTTTATTTACTTTTAAAGTAAAATATTTTCTAAAGTTATCAGGCATCAATGTATTGGCGGGAGAAAAGGAGGAACAGATTACCATCCCATTTTCACACACCTGGCAACCTTTGTATGTTTGAGTAGACTTGTTCCGAATAAAATAGTGAAATGAAACAGTGAGAAATCATCCAGTCGTTGGAATAGCAGGGATGGTTTCCACCATAGGTAATAAAGGTATGGATGGTGTAGTAACACAAAAAGCCCGTTTATTCGTTTCCACTGTCATGAAATACAGTCATCAAAAAAAGTAACTATACAGATAATAAATGTACTTTTAACTTTAAAAATATATATCCTACCTAGAAATATCAAATCATAAAGTTGTTGAGAAATTTATCTTCTTTAAGTGGAGGTTAAGTTTTATTAACCAATTTTTTTGAACAAACCAAGAGGTACACCTAACCTTACAGAGTATTATTAAAATAGGCCTTGTGTGTGACCCCCTCTGATAAGTGGTAGCATATAAAATACTACCCTCGCTTGTTTTGGGGTCACTTAGCAACTATCATCATGGATGAATGCACAGAGCCTCCCTGGGTCTCTTTAATTCTGTACAACAGAAGCCTTATCTCTGATTTCAGGTTTTGTATTAGTTACTGAATTATTAGTAGTAATGTCAGGACCTTCAAGCATCAGAGCAGTTTTCATGCCTAGACTCTGGTGCCCAGGGTAATAGCAATGCACATTTCTGCACCCTATACTCAGGTATTTTGACTGCATAATTCTGCTCCCTTGTATTGACTACATGTATGCCTACCTAAACACTGGTTTTCTCCTACATAGTATCAGGCCTGGTGCTAGGCTCTTGATTTACTACCTAGTTAGTCCTGCACATTCAGTCCTGCACATTTTCCCCTGCCTTCTTGGGCTTAGTTGTACGACTCAGTGGCGTTGCCAGGATATTGATATTGGGGGGGGCGAGAAGTTAAAATGAACCGACAAGATTGTTTTGAGTCAAGACATGCGCGCGTAGCTCGCGACATTTTTTGACTTTACACCTATTTTGGGGCCGATTGAGGTACATTTTGGCTCTAAACAAGCTTGTACCAACGAATATTGCATTTAGGTGACTGTTATGCGCGCGTAGCGCGCGAAATTTTTTCATATGTGTACTTTTGACCATCATAATTCCATGATTCCTCTGGTCAAATGAACCGACAGTGCCAATCTCAACCGACACGACGTCAATATTGGGGGGGGGGCGATCGCCCCCCTCGCCCCCCCCCCCCCCCTCTGACTACGCCACTGGTACGACTCCTGTGTTAATTTTGTGCTACATCTTGTATGCCAAACAAGCTCACAGGACATGCAGGATGCCTGCCAGTTGGACATTCGGGGTGAGATCTGTTTCAGGTTTGTTTGGGTCACTGTTGATTTCATATTTTTATTTATAGTACATTGTATGCATGCTAGTATGTATTCATGCTTGTAAACCTAGTGTAATCAGCTTGATTCTCATACTACCTCAAGTTTTGAACCACTTCACCGGCTCTCTACATGCTTCGTTTTTATTTGGTACATTTTTAACCTACAAAAAGGACCATGGTACGACTTAATTGTTACGCCACTGGCTCTCTAAGCGCAATGTTTATATGGTACGGTCTCTGACCCACGCCATGGACCATGGTACGACTTAATTGTTACGCCACTGGCTCTCTTAGCACAACGTTTATATAGTACGGTCTCTGACCCACGCCATGGACCATGGTACGACTTAATTGTTACGCCACTGGCTCTCTAAGCGCAATGTTTATATGGTACGGTCTCTGACCCACGCCATGGACCATGGTACGACTTAATTGTTACGCCATTGGCTCCCTAAGCACAACGTTTATATGGTACGGTCTCTGACCCACGCCATGGACCATGGTACGACTTAATTGTTACGCCATTGGCTCCCTAAGCACAACGTTTATATGGTACGGTCTCTGACCCACGCCATGGACCATGGTACGACTTAATTGTTACGCCATTGGCTCCCTAAGCACAACGTTTATATGGTACGGTCTCTGACCCACGCCATGGACCATGGTACGGCTTAATTGTTACGCCATTCGCTACCTAAGCGCAACGTTTATATGGTACGGTCTCTGACCCACGCCATGGACCGTGGTACGACTTAATTGTTACGCCATTGGCTCCCTAAGCACAACTTTTATATGGTACGGTCTCTGACCCACGCCATTGACCATGGTACGACTTAATAGTTACGCCATTGGCTCCCTAAGCGCAACGTTTATATGGTACGGTCTCTGACCCACGCCATGGACCATGGTACGACTTAATTGTTACATCATTGGCTCCCTAAGCGCAACGTTTATATGGTACGGTCTCTGACCTACGCCATGGACCATGATACGACTTAATTGTTACGCCATTGGCTCCCTAAGCACAACGTTTATATGGTACGGTCTCTGACTCACGCCATGGACCATGGTACGAATAAATTGTTACGTCGTTGGCTCCCTAAGCGCAGCTTTTGTATGATACGGTCTCTGACCCATGCCGGGACCATGGTACGACTTAATTATTACGCCATTGGCTCCCTAAGCGCAACGTTTATATGGTACGGTCTTTGACCCACGCCATGGACCATGGTACAACTTCATTGTTACGCCATTGCCCCTTAGCGCAACATTTATATGATACGGTCTCTTACCCACGCCATGGACCATGGTACGACTTAATTGTTGCGCCACTGGCTCCCGAAGCGCAACATTTATATGGTACGGTCTCTGACCCACGCCAGGGATTATGGTACGACTTAATTGTTACGCCATTGGCTCCCGAAGCGCAGCATTTATATGGTACGGTCTCTGACCCACGCCGTGGACCATGGTCCGACTTAATTGTTACGCCACTGGCTCCCTAAGCACAACACGTTTATGGTACGGCCTCTGACCCATGCCATGGACCATGGTACGACTTAATTGTTACACCATTGGCTCCCTAAACGCACCGTTTATATGGTACGTCTGACCCACGCGGTGGACCATGGTATGACTTCATTATTACGCCATTGGCTCCCTAAGGGCAACGTTTATGTACGGTTTCTGACCCACGCCATGGACCATGGTACATCTTAATTGGTATGCGATTGGCTCCCTAAGCGCAATGTTTATATGGTACGGTCTCTGACCCACGCCATGGACCATGGTACGACTTAATTGTTATGCCATCTGCTCCCTAAGCGCAACATTTTTATGGTACGGTCTCTGACCCACGCGGTGGACCATGGTATGACTGCATTATTACGCCATTGGCTCCCTAAGGGCACCGTTTATGGTACGGTTTCTGACTCACGCCATGGACCATGGTACGAATTAATTGTTACGCCGTTGGCTCCCAAAGTGCAGCATTTATATGATACGGTCTCTGACCCACGCGGTGGACCATGGTATGACTTCATTATTACGCCATTGGCTCCATAAGGGCAACGTTTATGGTACGGTTTCTGACCCACACCATGGACCATGGTACACTTAATTGTTATGCCATCTGCTCCTTAAGCGCAACATTTTTATGGTACGGTCTCTGACCCTCACCATGGACCATGGTACAACTTAATTACGCCATTGGCTCCCATAGCGCAATATTTATATGATACCGTCCCTGACCCACGCCAGGGACCATGGTACGACTTATTTTTGTTACGCCATTGGCTCCCTGAACGCAACGTTTATATGGTACGGTCTCTAACCCACGCCATGGACCATGGTACAACTTAATTGTTACGCCATTGGCTCCCTAAGCGCTATGTTTATATGGTACGGTCTCTGACCCACGCCATGGTCCATGGTACGACTGAATTGTTACGCCATTGGCTCCCTTAAAATGTATGTCAGCATATTGGCATATCAACTATGTCAGCATATTGGCATATCAAATGTCTATGTCAACATATGGGCATATCAAATCTTTGTCAGCATATTAGCATATCAAATATATGTCAAATTATGGGCATATCATTCGATTTCAGCATATTGGCATATCAAATGTATGTCAGTATATTGGCATATCAAATTTATGTCAGTATATTGGCATATCAAATCTATGTCAGCATATTGGCATATCAATCTATGTCAGCGTATTAGCATATCTTAGCTATTTCAGCATATTGGTGTATAATTCTATGTCAACATTTTGGCATATCAAATGTATGTCAGCCTATTGGCATACCATATCTATGTCAGCATACTGGCATATCTAATCTATGTCAGCCTATTGGCACATATCTTTGTCAGCATATTGGCATATCAAATCTATGTCAGCCTACTGGCATCTTTGTCAGCCTATTGACATATATCATGTCAGCATATTGCCATACCAAATCTATGTCAGCATATTGGCATATCAAATCTATGTCAGCCTATTGACATATCATATCTATGTCAGCGTATTGGCATATCAATCTATGTCAGCCTACTTGCATATTGGCATATCAAATCTATATCAGCCTATTACATAGATTGAAAGCATATTACATAGACATCTATTACATAGATTGAAAGCATATCTTAGCTATTTCAGCATATTGGTGTATAACTCTATGTCAGCATTTTTGGCATATCAAACGTATGTCAGCCTATTAGCATACCATATATATGTCAGCATATTGGCATATCTAATCTATGTCAGCCTATTGGCACATCATTTCTTTGTCAGCATATTGGCATATCAAATCTATGTCAGCCTACTGGCATCTTTGTCAGCCTATTGGCATACATCTATGTCAGCATATTGCCATACCAAATCTATGTCAGCATATTGGCATATCATATCTATGTCAGCATATTGGCATATCATATCTATGTCAGCATATTGGCATATCAATTCTATGTCAGCATATTGGCATATCAAATCCATGTCAGCCTATTGGCATATCAAATCTATGTCAGCATATTGGCATATCAAATCTATGTCAGCCTATTGGCACATCATATCTTCGTCAGCCTATTGGCATAACAATTCTATGTCAGCATATTTGCATATTAAATCCATGTCAGCCTATTGGCATATCATATCTATGTCAGCATATTGGCATATCAATCTTATATCAGCATATTGGTATATCAAATCTATGTCAGCATATTGGCATATCAAATTTATGTCAGCATATTGGCATATCAAATCTATGTCAGCATATTGGCATATCAATGTCTCTGTCAACATATTGGCATATCAAATCTATGTCAGCATATTGGCATACAAAATATATGTCAGCATATGGGCATATCAATCTATGCCAGCATATTCTTATATTAAATCTATGTCAGCATATCGGCATTGGCATATCATATCTATATTGGCGTATAAATTCTATGTCAGCATATCGGCATTGGCATATCATATCTATATTGGCGTATAAATTCTATGTGAGCATTTTGGCATATCAAATGTATGTCAGCCTATTAGCATACCATATCTATGCCAGCATACTGGCATATCAAATCTATGTCGGCCTATTGGCATATCATATCTTTGTCAGCATATTGGCATATCAAATCTATTTCAGCCTACTTGCATCTTTGTCAGCCTATTGGCATATATCTATGTCAGCATAATGCCATACCAAATCTATGTCAGCATATTGGCATATCAAATCTATGTCAGCCTATTGGCATATCATATCTTTGTCAGCACATTAGCATATCGAATCTATGTCAGCATACTGGCATCTTTGTCAGCATACTGGCATCTTTGTCAGCCTATTGGCATATATCCATGTCAGCGTATTGGCATATCAAATCCATGTCAGCCTATTGGCATATCATATCTATGTCAGCATATTGGCATATCAATCTCATGTCAGCATATTGGCATATCAAATATATGTCAGCAAATTGGCATACCATATCTTTGTCAGCATATTGGCATATCAAATCTATGTCAATATATTGGCATACCATATCTTTATCAGCATATTGGCATGTCAAATCTATGTCAGCATGTTGGCATACCATATCTTTATCAGCATATTGGCATGTCAAATCTATCAGCATTAAAGGTTCCCTAGCTCATTGTTTATTGCTGACCCACACCATGGTCATGCTACAGCGTAACGGCCATACCGTAATTATCTCATTGTTATATGGTACGGTTGACCCCTTCGCCATAAATCATGGTACAGCGACATACACCCCATAGGCTCCCTAGCTCATTGTGTATATGGTACTATTGCTGACATATGCCATTGACTATGGTATGGTGTAATTGCCACGTCATAGACTCCCTTTAACTCGCTGTTTCTATGATACTGTCGCCATAGTACAATGTCATTCCCATGCATTAGGCCCCCCTTAACTCATTGCCCAACTTACGCCATGGACCATGGTACAGCGTTATTGCAACACCATGGGCTCCCTAAGCCCATTGCTTATATGGTAGGGTTGCTAACCATCATGGCCATGCATTGCATTTATAATCAATCAATCTTACAATATTAAAGTCTTATAGTGTTGCTAGCTCAAAAGGGCTGACTGCACTCGTAGTTTGCTCAAGTGTCTCATGGTCGCTTTCTAGGTTGTACTCAATCAGTATACTCTGGTTCTATCATCGCTATGATTCCCATCAATGAATGCATATTGGTCAATCATCTCAACTCGCAGTTTGCCCTCATTCTAATAAGGCATGGTTTCATACAATCTTTCGTTACCACATGACTTGTATCAGTCTTGTCTAGATTCTCACAGTCAATACGCTCTAATGAGTCTTATATCAGGTCAAATGACTCATGACAATCATAAGTCATGATTATCAGGCACGTTCCAAGATCAGTTGGCATACGGATTGTGTCCTCTTATTAATCTCAAGCTTAATGTCTCATGAATGGATTCTTACCTCTTAGTGCTCACTCAGTCAGCACAAACCACTTATGGCTGGCCAGGCAAGTGTTACATGGTCAGATCATCCTGAATGTCTGCCAATTTTGCATTGAATTATGTTCAGTCCACATGGTATCTTGATCAGTCATTATGGCATCACAGACGTCATCATTCCAGTGTATCATTCCAGTATATCGTATACGGTCGAGGATCGGCCCATACACGGGTCAAATTTCACCAGTACAACAACCCAAGTCACCCTTGTTAGCAGTATCGGTTATGCCTCGTGGTCAGGAGACACACGCTTCTTTGGTCAGAACAGATTGATCATTTTGTAACCATCAGTTGCACATACATTACATAGTTTTTCACTGAGTTAGTTACGCTCATTCAAGATGGTTGTAGTGAATCATCAGCAAGGACTCATTATAGCCAATAAGCACAAATGCTTCTCAGCTCAGTCAATCAACACAATATATGACTCATCTCTTTCCTATTATCCACCATCAGTGACATGTTTGTTCAACCCAAATCAGTCATGAATCATCATCAGTTATGACTAGCACAAAACAATTCAGGGTCACTCAGCGCAAATGACTCATGGACAGTTAGCACAATGATTCATGGTCATTCAACATGCTCAACAAGTACCATGGTCAATCATCATAAGACATGGTCAATCCACATGTTTGCTTGTGTAGGCTTAATTTAGGCTGTATACAAAATCAAGGCCTATTTTTGTGCTCAATAAGCGCTCCCATGTAAAGTCACACTCATACCATGTCTCTGCCAATTATTGCATTGGATCCGGAATGTCTCTGCCCAAATGACTCATGGACACTAGCACAAGGAGTCATAGTCACTCAACTAGTACCATGGTCAATCATTTGCCTTCAGTAGTACAAGGGCCACAATTTGTGGTCAGTCAGCACACAATATCACCCATGCCATGCATTATTAGCTAGCATCACTAACTCAAATAATAGTAGTTAATTATAATCAGTAGACTCATTACTCATGGTCAACCATCAGCAATGACTCAATTTTTGTAAGGGCAGTTGATTCATAGCCAATCAGTGCACATGATGAATGTAACTATAAGTACCATCAGTAGTTATCCATGGTTGGTCATGAATTATCCATACTCGGTCCACACAAACGACTTGATGTCTATTAACCTAATCAACACACATGGTCAATGTGTTACAGGCAGCTTGCGCAATCCAATGTCTTGGTGCCATGCATGTTATCCCACGTGCTGACAATACAATGGTCTCATTCTACATATGGTCACGCGTTATGAACTCGCCTCCCAATAGGGTGGTGCCGTTACATTTTTTAGCTTCATGCTGTCATTTTCCTCAAATATTTTTAAAACCACAAAAGCTATCTCAACAAATTTGGTATCATTTTAAAGCCATAATAACAAGCTATCTGCCTGCAAAATGGCATTGGTATAGCTAATACAGAAAGGGAGATACAGCTGTTTGATGTTTGGGGACCAGGGGTGGTGCTGGAAGGGGTGTTTCTGGAAGGGGTGCCGCCTGTACAAACTCAATGGGGATAATCCCATGCTTTGTTCTTTTTACAATAACTAGTCATCCCCTAATGTTAAAAACACAATTTTGGTCCCATTTCAAAGGATACTTAGTAGTCATTAAGTATGTGGTTCAACAGACTTGTCAACTATTATTAACAACTAATTAATTATGATAAGACAATGATCATCAGCTTTCTTCCTATTCGCTACACAGTCAACATGAATAATCAGCCTCAATTTACCGGATTTATAAAAATGATTATAACAGAAAAAGTTTTCAACCTATGATAGCAAAAGTATACATTTTTGGAAAGCTTGTAACTAGAGGAATTCAGAAATGCAGTTTATATCATGGAATGGTTCATCCTTAAACAAATATTTCTGAAAATTCTAAAAATATATAAAATAAAAATTTGAGATATTCACTAGCCGGTATAATTACCATACCGACGTAGTAACTTTGACAAATATATATCATCTAATGGGTAATTTCATGAGGAATTCAAATATGTAAACAAAATAATGATAGGGATAGGTATACAAAATATATGGATCTCAAATTAAAAATTAAAAAACTCTGATATTTTCCGAACATTTCCGATCATACCATTTTAGTTCTTGGTCGTAATATAATTTTAATGACATATTTGATTTCCTCATGCAATTTCCCTTCAGAAAATGTATACTTTTACTACCTCAGGGGGGTATACAAGCAAATATAAATGTGTAAAATTAAATTCATGTCGCGAAAGCCAAAATCCGTGTGTAACGCGAAAGGAGGCGAGCTTAAAACACATGACCATATTTACTTGTGGCCAGTTCTCATGGTCAGTCACATTCTCACATGATCAGCTTATCGCTTATGACCAATCATCTATGTGTCAGTCCACACAAACTACTTGATGTCTTTTAATGTAATCAGCACTCATGGTCTATGTGTCACAGGCAGTTTGCACAATCCAATGTCTTGGTGCCATGCATGTTATCCCACGTGCTGGCAATACAATTGTCTCATTCGACATATTTACTTGTGGCCAGTTCTATGTGTCACCCCGGTCAGCCCTATGGTCATTTAGCACACAGAGTATCAGCCATCCAATCTATCTATTATCATTGATACAAGCCAATGTGCTGGTCGTTCATTAAACATTAGTGACACGTGAACTTGATATTTATAGCTGAAATTATTTGGGTTAGTCTTTTGGCAAAACCATTTGTCTTCAATAAGCGCTCACATGTCAGTCAGATTCATGGCATCCTTCACAATCAATGACTTGTGACTCTGCATCCATGCAATAAACCAACACTATTAGCAATGTTGTGCAACATTGGGTTTCAGTATAGTTGGCCAGCTATACCTACATGTATACAAAATCAAGGCCTATTCCTGTTCCCTGGATTCAATTTTGTTTCCTATGACACTATGCACTCGGTAGTAATTTCTTACAACTGTGGGCCAGAACTCTTGGGCTCTTATACCCTATTACCACATTTTGGGCCAATTTGGGCGATCGGGTCAGCATTGGGTCCTTCTCTTAGGCCCCATCACGCTTCCACTTCAGTCTGGTCTTTGGGACAATCAGTCTGTCTGTCACCTTTACATTGTTTCAGCTGATCTGGACTGGGGGTTGGAGCAGCTACTTCCCCCGTTCCGGCAAATTGGTTTCCTTGTATGCTTGTCTCCCGCATTTAGTGGGGGAGAGTCCCTGCTTCGGGTGGATTGGTTTGAGCCCCCTTGGGCTTCACATTAGTGGTCCGTATTGGTGCAGTTCAATAAGTGGAGGTTAAGTTTTATTAACCAATTTTATTGAACAAACCAAGAGGTACACCTAACCTTACAGAGTATTATTAAAATAGGCCTTGTGTGTGACCCCTCTGATAAGTGGTAGCATATAAAATACTGCCCTCGCTTGTTTTGGGGTCACTTAGCAACTATCATCATGGATGAATGCACAGAGCCTCCCTGGGTCTCTTTCCCACCCACTGCCTCCCTATTGGTATTTGTCATCACTCAACCTCGCTATAGGCTTTCCCATCATTGCTCTATTCTTTCCTTGGGAAAGTAGCTGTATCTGACGATCGTTAACCGTGAGGTCTTTCTCCTGGCACCGTCACACTTTCACGTAAGTGGGCGATCGGGTCAGCGTTGGGTCCTTCTCTTAGGCCCCATCACGCTTCCACTTCAGTCTGGTCTTTGGGACAATCAGTCTGTCTGTCGCCATTACATTGTCTCAGCTGATCTGGACTGGGGGTTGGAGCAGCTACTTCCCCCGTTCCGGCAAATTGGTTTCCTTGTATGCTTGTCTCCCGCATTTAGTGGGGGGAGAGTCCCTGCTTCGGGTGGATTGGTTTGAGCCCCCTTGGGCTTCACATTAGTGGTCTGTATTGGTGCAGTTCAATAATATGAGATATTGCACGCTAGGATCGGTTGAATATTTAAGAAGCGACAATGCAAAATGTAAGGTAAAGTCACAATTTCAAATTCACATTTTACATTTCAACACGGGAGAGAATGACAGGTAGCGTGTGTGTGGCGTATTGATCCATCGGAACAATGCGGCCGACTGTCCAACCTGCGCATGCATTCCCCAATTGCACTACCGGTAATCGATAAGGTACCCGTAGATTGGCCTAGGTGTAGAAAATAAAAATGTGAAAATGAAAATCGGACTTCTCCTTATACTTTTGAGTGTCACTTCTTCAATAATCACCCGATCCTAGCGTGCGATAACTCATATTAAAGAAGACAAATTTCTCAACAACTTTATAATTTAATATTTTTAGGTAGAATATATATTTTAGGAGTTAGAAACCCATTTATTACCTGTATAGTTACTTTTTTTTGATGACTGTAGTCCAGTCAAAATGGTACCTACACCCACCACTAATTGCAAAATATTTTTTCCACTGCAGTGCATTCCATTAAGGGGAATTAGGGGTTCAGAGCACATTTACTAAAACTATATTTTCTCCAATATTAAAGGTAATGTTAATGTTAATTGGGTATGTACTTAAACCTAAGTGTTGTAGGTTAAAAAAAAAATCAATACTTGGTCGGTCATGTGACCCGTTGCCATGGAAACGGCGGCCATCTTGGATCAACTATTTTACTACGAGGACACCTTGCACGCAAGATATCTCAAAAACTATTTATCGTAGAGTATTGGGACAACAAGCAAATGAAAGCTGATTGATAAGGCTATAGAATGAATTAAGATCTACGCAATTGGACACTATTATTATTAACTAGGGTAAGTATTTGATTTTGTGTTCACTAGAATTGTTTAAACATTTTTTACGGAGATGTAAAAAAATATGTTCTCATAGGGTTAGAGTCTCCATTCTGGTTCATTTTAAAGCTTATTATAACAGTGCTTTACAACAGTATTCTGGCCAAATTTGAAGGTCATAGCCCCTTTAGTTTTCCAGATATCCTGCCCGCACGGTCGCAAAATGGTCAAAATGAGTTACGGAGATATCTTCAGTTAAAAGTCGGGTCATTAGTAAATACGAATAATTAATACTCATTAAAGGTAATTAATCGTCATTTTTTGTATCAAATTAACTAAATTTGATTTAAAAATGAGGTTTTCACTCGTTTAAGGCATCTTAGAACACAAAATGCATTAGTTATTGTAGTAATAAAATAAAATATGACATTTTTGACCAGAAATGAGATACTTAAAACAATAGAATACATAAGAATTAATGCGTTAATATACGAAATTTTTGACTTCGCGACAGACTTGGACGCGCAAAATTTATCATAACTTTGCAGAGGAATATCCGATTTTGTTCATTTTTGAAGCAAATGAAAGCTAATTCTCTGGGCTGTGATTTAAAGCCAAACAACAAAATCTATAATATAAAACCTCTCAACCCCTCTTAAGCTCCTCTTATCACAATACTAAAAGTCCATATTTAGCACGGCCATTAGGGTTTAGATTACAAAAATTGCTAAGATCATACGGTTATATCAAACTATACACAGAATTTCGAGAAAATGTTGACCTGAACATCGGAAATTGTATAATAAAAAGGCATATTATGCAAATAATATTATCTAATATTATCTGTGAACTTCATGACATGTTGTATTTTCGGTGCAAATTATTGCAATCACACAAACCCGAATTCAAGAAAAACTTGACGAAACTAAAGCCAAATCCACGGTAAAAAAGTCACTTCTGAAGAATCAGGCATCAATTTTATCCATCGTATCATAATATTCATAGTCTTTTGTAACTAGAAACATGCTTACAATTTTATAAAATTATTTAGTCCGGTCAAGTGAATGCTTATATAGCTCCACGAATCTTGTCTCGATCTAAATTCATTTCGTAGCGTCGATGGGATGTTGATCAACTGTTCAAATCTCACGTTTATATTCAGATTCGCTTGATAGCTCAGATGGTAAAGGGTTCGCTTTGGACGCGGGAGGTCCGGGGTTCGAAATCGATCCTTCTGCTCTGCACAATGTCATATGATATTTTTTTTACAGAAAGGCTATTCTGGTCAAAATGAATAAACATTTCACAATTTCATCACACAAAATGCATGAATTCGGACGTTTTCATTGGAAAAACGGTATTTTTTTCAAACATTTCAATAATGAATTCAAACGCGCGGGAAACTAAAAATCAAGTTGGCGAGGCCTAACGGGGGATCGTAAGTTTCGTTTTCTGACCGAAAATCGGTGAAAATCAAACTCGGATTTTCTTATCAAAAAAGAAGTCGGGCAACAATGTTTTTGATATGAAATTAAAGCTTAAGATTCCGTTAGTACGGAAATTGCTCTTAAAATATCGTACGAATTTTAGTCCGGTCAAGTGAATAGTTACAAGAAGCAAAGTCACGAAAGTTGTTAAATTCTAAAATTAGCGATAAAATCACTGTTTGTGGACCAAATATGTCAGATTTGGCATCATATTATAGAGAAAATTACAAACAATCCACCTACTTCACCATCATGGCTGCCAGCTAACCCTACCTCAATTAATTCAAGGAAAACAAACTTCTCGTAAGGTTTTAGCGCAAGGTTGACATCCTGAAATCGATCTTTGCGTGGGTTAGAAATCGGCAAGGTCACTCATTGAAAGCGATACCTGCGTGCTGATTGAATTGGTTAAGCGCAAATTCGCTTCAATTTTGTTACTCCCATATTAAATTGACAATATTCATTGTCCAGGCCAAAAGCAATTGACCTAGCAAGTGTAGTCTCATTCTAGGATGCCTACTCCTATTAGCAATTCTATTAACTGATAAAAGGCTAAGGAATAGTAACATTTTCTCGGAGAGCTTTACTTCAAAATTTGGAAGGTATTTTCGTTACGCGTAGGCTAACCAGTAGATCAGAGCATAACTGCAGCAAGATCCAACGTTTCAAATAATGTACATGTTGCTGTCATCATTAGACAACGGCTAATGTCTTTTAAGATTCTTTATCATGAAGGTAACAATGAAGAATGTCAACAACAAAATGAAATTTGGTGATCGGCACGTAAACTAATACAGGGTGATTGAAACCGGTCCGTGATTCGGGTGATCCAAACAAGTGGTCCCTTGAAGTACACAATATTATTCCATAATCTGTGTTTTTATTGTACCAGAATCGTGCGATACTGGAACACCAAATTGTGTTCCAGTGTCGAGCGATACTGGAACGTTTTTATGTTCCAGTATCGGACGATATTGGTACACATGCTATCAGTAGGGATTTGTCCCAGTACTGAACGATACTGGTACATAATTGTGTTTCAGTATCGCTCGATAATGAATGTTCCAGTATCGGACGATGCTAGTACAATCCAGAATCTGGGACCTAAAGTACATCTTGAAGTACCAAAGTACGTAACATTTCTTATAATGTTCCTTTGAGACCATTCGAGAATATTTAATAGAAAATAGTAATCGATTTGTTGACAATATTGCACACAAAATCAGAATCTATGTATACAAGATTTAACACCGCATTCAATTATGCATCTGCACGCAGCTTGGATTACAATGCAAACGACCGGTATGCGAAAACTAATCAAAGAAATTGCAAATTGCAAATTGGAGATACTATTATCAAATCATTAGATAGTAAATGTACAATTCTTTATCAAAAAGAGAAACATAGCAAACTGCCTTCTTAAAAAGTATCTATCAAAGTATTGAAAAATAAAATCGAAAGTGGCATGGTTGGAAGTGAAATACCAGTATCTGTCATCGATATTTTGCTCAGCTGCATTTTACACATAAGCTCGGACCCGGACAAAGTGTTATTTTAGGCATTGGTCCAGGTCGCGACCTTTATTTTCCGTAATACAAACTTGTAAAAACCCGATTGAGTTTTATTCCGTATAAAGCCTTTCCGTGGGTCAAAACAACTCTTCCTATTACAAATTTGTATTACGGAAAATAAAGTCGCACCAGTCCTCGGCAAATATCTCATTTGGGAAAAGTGTACTTTAGGTCCCTGATACTGGTACACCAGTAGCGTTCAATACTGGAACATAAAAGTTACCAGTATCGACGGATACTGGTACGGTTTTACTGTTCCAGTATCGGTCGATACTGGAACATCAAATTGTGTTCCAGTATCGGGCGGCGCTTGTACACATGATTCCAGTGATATTAAACGATACTGGTACAAATTTATGTTCCATGTCGCCCGATACTTGAACATTTTATTTGTGCCAGTATCGTCCGATAGTGGAACACTAACTCTGCACCCGTATCGAACGACACTGGGTTTTCCAGTATCGGACGATACTAGTACAGTCCAGAATCTGGGACCTAAAGTACACTTTCCTTCATTTTATATAGAACTGTAAATTAGTCTAGATATATTATTCTTGCTTAAGCATTGGTTTTTTTCCCCGTAGAATTAAAGGGAATTCTAGAAAGGCTTCGACAACGGTACATAACCGTCGGTTGTACCCGATGGAGAAAGACAAACGTGATGCGGGTTTGTTTTACCAAACGATGCAGCACCCATCGACTCATAAACATGTTCCATCATATTATCTTGAATATCCGTCGAAGTGGTGGCGCTTCCGGTGCTAAATTGCATGGCGAGTGGCGCTCTTCTACCAGGTGCTGATCGATTGGATGTGGTGCGTGGTGGTGGTGGCGGAACACTTTCGTAATCATTTGATGATTTTGATGCTCTTTTCCTTTGTTGTTGTCGGTAGATTTGATAAGATCCAATCAAGCTCACCACTAGAACTGCCGTCACAGTGATGGGTATACTAATAACCACTTCCCAGTTAAGTGTAGATTTGGCTTCGTACAGTGGTACACCGCTTCCATTTTGTGCGGGATCGTCATAAGTTCGGTCAACTGCGGATTGTCGGGGATGAAACTTCGGTCTTCAACTAAACAGAACATACTCCTGTCTAGATGAGCGATATATTGAGAGCGTAATTCAGAGGGGGAAGTGCACGTGGCGGGTTCCGTTGGGTCGTTTGCTCTGTACCATTGCCTTAACGGATCCACTTCACAGTCGCAATGCAGAGGGTTTTCAGATAAGTGTAGCGCTTCAAAACTTGTCACCGTCTCCAGAAATCCGTATATGTACGGAAGAGTGGTTATATTGTTCGTGGAAAAGTCTAGCGACAGAAGCGGTAAACCTATAAAACAGTCCACGGCAATCGATACAAGGCCGTTTTCTTTCAACGAAATCCAAGCTAGGTTGGCCAGATCTCTGAAGGTGTCACTGCCAATGATAGCAATCTTGTTGCGGGAAAGATCTAATTCCCTGACCTGAGATGAGTTAGTCCGATAAGGCTTCGTGGAGCAATATGACTGATGTTATTCCGACTCAAGCTCAATTTTGTCAAAGCAGTCAGATATTGAAAAACTCCTTCGGCGATTTCCGTCAAGTTGTTCTTAACCAGAAATAGTTCTGTCAGCGAGGATAGCCCATGAAAGGCGTCCCTCTGCATTTCTCCGATGTCATTGCCGTCAAGATACAATTGCTGAAGCTGCGACAGGGATCTGGGTGACTTTGGTAACATTGCCGCACATGTTTGCCGATATCTGCGAGATGTAGTTGTTGCCAAGAAGGAGCACCTGGACATTTTGGTATTCTCCAAGGTCAAGTGGGTTGATCACTCCTATGTTGTTGTGCGTTATGTCGAGATAGATGACCAAGCGACACTCACCGGCGACGCTTGGGATGCTTGATAACTCCCGGCCTTTACAATTCGCATAAACTAAAGGTCGGACTTCGCAAACGCTTTCGCAGTTGTCCCAACCATCGACTGGTGCGCCTGAGGTGCAAACCGCTATCACTACTAATAGACTTAAGCGAACGTTTAAGGTCGTGTGCCTCGAATTGGAACCCCGTATTTTGAGGAGGTGTGACATTTTTACACTGTTAATGATGTTTATATTATCACCGTTTCTATATTTCTCGTCATAAAATAACCAATTTGGTGTCATAACAAAGCACAATAAATATTCTTTCCATACCATCTACAAAATAATGTCTTAATTATTTCAGTTTTAACTGGGAGCAAATAATTGATCAACGGGTGCTTGGGGAGGAGGAGGAGGAGGAGGAGCCGGAGGAGGAGATTGAGGAGCCAGCAGTCCCATACACACACACACAGCGCCAATCTCTAGACAAGCTATGAAATACTTCATTCACTTCACTTATTGATTATCAATATACATGCTAGGTGGATTGTCAGAGAGATCGAGCTGTGAGGAGTAAACAGGAGTGTTGGGGAGGAGGAGGAGGAATCGCTGAAGATGAGAAGATAATCTCACAGACACGCAATGAAATACTTCATTCACATCACTCATGTCAGAGAGACTGGCTTTTGTGTACCGATTAGTAGTATACCGATTGATTTATTTATACTGATAACAATTCATACACTTTGTGCATAATTATCTTTAAATAAATTGACCACCTCATGGAGTGAAACATTATAAACAAGTCCCTTTTACATTCTGTACGTGTGGTATGTTTACTTTGCTCTAACCAGACAAATGACAACTTACAAATTACAAGGTATGCCCACTCTACTGCATGCATGCCGAGTGAGTTCAAAAAGCCCGCGTGTACATATCGTACTTTAACGTCCCAATCGATACTATACGGTGTGCATATTGCATGCGCGCAATCTTGAAATTTGTCCAGAATTTGTGACATCTTTATCAATTTTAATAGATTTACGGCGCGTAGCGAGATATGGGAAGGGGGGGGGGGGGCGGCTTGGGTCCATCGGTGTCATTGTTAATAGTCTGTTGATCATTGTCGGACAAAAATACTTACATTGTATCTTGCACAATTACCGAATACTATTTGATTTTACCCATGCTCAAACATTTTTATGGCAGTAAACTGAAGAAAATAGATTGTTTTCAAAAATAAGAGCTCCGTTAGATCACATGTGCTTTATTTTGTAACACCCTGTATATGATGTTATTGGCCATATTAAATTTAGTATGTATATCCAGGCAACATTTACATTTCTAATTGTAACATGATCATTTCATGTGTGTTTCATTTTATTTCATTATCATTGCTTTCATCAAAATAAAATCAAAAAGTGAAGAAACGCGTGGATTGAAGACTCGATCGTACATGTGCATTTCGCTTGTTACACCCTGTATTATATGGTAATTATTGGTCATATGTTTGTGTTTGGTGCAATATTATTACAAAACGTCAATTTAAAATTTATTATGACACTAAATTATGATAACGGTTAACTTTATTTCAGAAATACATTTTCACAGACTTATATTGTTACAAATGTTGACCACCCTGTATAAGGTATCCTTTATTACTAAAGACAAAGGTGGCAACATTTTCCTTTGAAATACTAGTGTATACGTTTGAATTATGCAGCTTAATAAATTATAATTTTATCTTCAAGGTATGTAAATGACCAGTGAACATTTTGTATTTTTAGTGCATTTCTTGCAATATTTGCTAGAAATAGCTTCGGAAAATGGTCTATTGGGGCATCTCATAAACTGAGACACGTGTTAAAAATCATGTAGAATTTTAGAGGAGGGTCAATAACATCTGCAGAACGGTAAAACGTATAGTATTAAACACGGTTTGTGACCAAATTTATGTCGTAAAATGTTGGAAAATTCGAGTTTTGGAAATCTGTGGTCTTCGAAATTACAGGAATCCTAACTCATTCTAAACCTTACCAAAATCATGAAATGAACCCTCGTCTACAAAAAAGTCCATGTACGTATTGATCTATCTGCTTGGAGATAGCGAAGACCACGGAAACTACATAGCTTCCTACCACGGGATGAAATCCGCCATATACATTACATTGCGAAAATCGTACAGATTTGCACTACAGTCCTCTGTGTAGAGAGTGTTGACAATAGCAAGGTCGTTTGACTATTGTGTTTGTGCATGTTTGTGACGACTGACCCCGGTTAACAATCTTCATAGCTTTCATATAGGGCTTGGGTGACCTAACTATTGACTGATTAGACGAAAATTGGAATATCTACCGGCCGACGTGTATTTTATTTTATTTTTTTGTCAATAACGGCATAATGGTGTGTGGGGGTGTGTGTGTATGTGGGGGGGGGGGGGGGGGGGGGGGGGGGGGTTCTTACCGACCCATCTAACCTGAGAGTTCATTCGCCCGTAGATCAGGGTTTATTTTTCGTTGTCTTTATCGTTAAATGTTGCGAACAACGAATTTGTCGAATAATATAAGAAAATCTCTCTTGTATAGTTAAGCCTGTAATCTCTTGTCATTCTTGTAATGATGGACATCAAGAAGGAGGCCGTCCCTGGAGACCTATTGCATGTAGCATGTAGTGAAAATTAGAGTAGCTTGTAGTGTAGTGTAAACGTCCTGGTCTACCTTCTAGCCGGTGGGGTTGTTAGCATTCTGACTTGTTATGTAGGTGACGGACAGACCAGGGTGGCTAGGAGAGGTAAGTCTCAATTTCCTGGCTCACAATGAGCAAAAATGGATTTAACAACATACGAGGGGCGGTCAGTAAATAATGAAAGTGATCATGGTATGGGATGCATGAGTGATTCTATTGAGGGGATAATGTGATCAATACAAAGTATGAACCTTTGTTTTTTAAACAATACAGTTTTGGATTTTTAAGTGTGAACTATGACGTCATAGCATTGTCTCAAAGTAAGTACACTTGGGACACTGCTAAATCAGTTATTTGGCGGGAAATTTGAATTGTTTTTATGAAACACGTGGTAAGAAGATTGCATAACATGACATCAGAAGCAGGTAAATCCCGATTTTTTTTCGCGTAAATATGATACAAAAGACAATAACTTTAATCCCTGTGTAATTTGGAATGTGTAGTATAAGAGGAAAAAGTAAAGAGAAGCAATTGAATAAAAGGTATACAAATGTCAGTATTTCAAATAGCTAATTTTCATTATAAAATGCCCAGTCAGTGAATCACTAATATTGCGGAAAATCAAACAATTTAGGAAAAATTCAAGCAATTAACCAGTTTGGAAGATTCCATATGATAGTTAACAAATTATCCGAACTTATTCGCATGAAACCTGCAAAAAAATGCGCATGCGCAGACGGCAGATAATTTTGAAACGGGCCCAAAATGGCTAAAATCATGAAATTTACCAGATAAAAGCTTACTGTGCCTTCAAATTCTAATCAGAAATAATGAAAAATGCTTAAATCAATGTGTAAACATATTGTGATAGTCAAAATGAAGATATACAGGAATGTATCAATCAAAGATGGCTGCCACAACCTCTCTTATTACTGTTATCTTTAGAGCTACTAGATATGTATTGTGTAAGTAATCGTCATATAATTTCAATGGTTTGAGGAAATTTTATGAACAGCTCCTTTTGAAATCCCCACTATTATTGCTTTACATCCCACAACAATTTATTAAATTATAATCCATCCCTCCATTGTTCTTTATCCTTTGTTGTTTTCTAAGGTATATTATTGCGGATTTTTCTAAATAAAAGCGTATTTGAGATGGTCCCTTCTTGTTCGTATTAAGGCATTCCGATCTAAAAAAGAGTGTCAAACAGAGATAAGTGTGTATTCTAACCATGTGCCAAGTGTTATCTGTTTTTATGCTTGCATTGCCGAGATATACGCAAATGTATCAATCAACCCATATTCAACATATTACATATCCAGCCAAATAATTGACAGATTTCAGTCAGTGTCTGAAACCTATAGTGTTTATGTTAATGACGTTACATAACCAAAGGTATCTAACAATCCAAAAGTGTATTGTTTGAAAGACAAAGGTTCATACTTTGTATTGATCACATTATCGCCTCAATAAGAATCACTCATGCATCCCATACCATGATCACTTTCATTATTTACTGACCGCCCCTCGTACATGCAGATAACAGTTGTTTTATGACAGTGCCATATGACAACTTAACTTGAGGTACATCCAAGTAATCCTGATGTGCGGGATAGCACTGAAGCAGAGGGCAACGGGAAACCACTGCTTTAAGAGATATTACCGCTTTCCGAGAATACCATAATTATGATGCGCAGATCATAAAGAAATAAACGTTTAATCGAAGTGGGAGTTGAGCCCCTTAGGAAACCCACCCGTAATGTTACTGGGGAAGAGGCTACAGGGACTGGTGATGCTGCTAATGACGGTGGTATCCTAATGTCTTCGGAACGGATATCATTTGACGGTGATGCCTCTCATCAGACTTCTGTCAACCTATGTCACAAAAAAGGAGTGCTCCGTATTGGCAATTGGAACGTGAGAACAATGAATGAGCTTGGAAAGCTTGACCTATTGTCAGATGAACTAGAGAGACTACAACTAGATTTAACTAGTCTATGCGAAACAAGGCGGAAAGCAGAAGGCTTATTTAAACCGAATAAAACATCAACAGTGGTCTACTCTAGAAAACAAAATGGAAAAAGAGGAAGTGGAGTGGCAATCATTCTGAGAGGTCAAGCACAAAAAGCACTGGACTCCTACACAGCAATTTCTGACCGTATTGTTACAGTAAGGCTTAAAGCAAAGCAAAAATAAGTTACAGTAATCCAAGTCTACGCTCCTACATCAACACATTATAAAAGTATCAAGGACCTTTTCTATGATCAATTGCAAACAACCGTGGACAAAATAAGCAAAGGTGATATTTGCATAGTGATGGGTGACTTAAATGCCAAAGTTGGAGAAGGAGAATGTGGAATTGGTAAATTCGGTCTAGGAGAAAGAAACGCAAGCGGCGACAAACTGGCAGAATTTTGTCATGCCAAAGACTTTGTTATCACAAATACTTTGTTTGATCATCATAAAAGAAATCGATACACATGGATATCACTGCACTAGGAGATAGATGCAGAAATCAAATTGATTACATCATGGTTAACAGAAGATGGAAGTCTAGCATCACCGATTGCAAAACCTATCCAGGTGCAGAGTGTGAAACAGACCACATACATGACATACTGCTGCTCGCAAAGATGCGAGTGAAACTGGGAAGAAATAAATTCAAGCAAAAACAACGAAAACTAGACCTCAAGAAACTTGAAGACCCTACCATCAGATCTACCTTCAGAAGTGAAACAGACGCTGTTTTGAAGCTCAACTTAAACAGATGGAAGATCAAGAAGGTGAAGAATCATCAGAAAGTCTATGGACTACCTAAAGAACGATACTATCTGACACAGCCGACAAAACCCTTGGTGAATTGAAACTGATTCTAGCTGAGGAAAATGACGGCAAAACCATCAGACCAGGCATGCATAAAAGATGAAGCTTGAAATGTGTTAGACCATAATGAAAACATCTTGAACAGATGGAAAGAGTATGGTGCTCAGCTGTTTGAAGTCGAACATGCTATGAAAAGACTAAGCACTAATACAATCACCTGGACCAGATGGCATACCTGCAGAGCTGATCAAAGCCACCGGCCCAGCAGCAGCTGGTATCAAACTTCTACTCAAAATGTGTACTAGCATCTGGAAAAGCTGCCACTGGCCTCAAGATTGGAAGATACGGGAGTTCGCAGTCTTATTTAAAGCAGGAGATCGACAACAGTGTTCAAACTACCGAACTATTGCACTGATTAGCCATACCAGCAAAATCCTCTTGTTGATAATTGTTGACCGCCTGAAGAGGAAGTTGGAATATGAACAACCAGAAGAGCAAGCTGCGTACAGGAAAGGAAGAGGAACAAGAGACATGCTAGTATGTTTACAAATTCAGATGGAGAAAGTAATTGCCATTGATCAAAAAGTATTCATTGTGTTCATAGACTACTCCAAGGCCTTTGATTCAGTAAGCCACTGCAAACTTTTTGAGGCATTTCTGAAAATGGGCTTCCCGAAGCATCACGTCGCACTCTTGAAATCTATGTATGTGAACCATAGAGCAACAATAAGATGGAATGGTGAACAGACAACATAATTTGAGATTAGAAAAAGAGCAAGACAAGGATGCATAAAATCGCCACACCTTTTTGTTACCTACACCGAGAAGGGCATGCGAGATGCAGAGGTCTCAAGGTGTTCAAGTGCAAATTGTTTATGTTGCATTTATCCTACCCCAGTGTTGCTATCTAAATTAATTCCTCTTTCAGATTCATATCCAGTTTTAATCTCGGCAGCTATGCTCAGAAAGAGTTTTTCTAATGGTTTTAGACTGGGCTATAAAGGTGTCCGTATAATCAAAGGGTGTCACCAAATTTGGTTTCCGCGTCACAAGATTCTTCCGCTGTGTTAGAAACTAGAAAAAGAGATTAGTCTTAAGAGAATGGCAGGCCCTTTTAATGATTCACCACTTCCAAACATGATTGTTTCTCCTGTAGGTCTTGTGCCAGAGGCTGAAGCAGGTAAATTTAGATTAATCCATTTCATCTTTCATTTCCTGAGGGGGGATTAATTAATGATGAAATAGACAGGGATATTTGTGTAGTACACTACGCTAGTTTTGACGACGCTGTGAAATTGGTAGTGGGCGCTGGTAATGGCGCATTGATGGCTAAGGCTGACATTGAATCAGCATTCAGACTTCTTCCCATTCATCCTAATGATTTTAGACTTCTGGGTATTAAAGTGTGTGGAAAATTGTTTATCGGTAGAGCGCTCCCGATGGGCGCTTCTTGCTCTCCCGCACATTTTGAAACTGTTTCGACTTATTTATGAATGGGCGGCGAAAAGGGCGACAGGGTCTGATAATATAGTACATTTTGCTGATGATTTCTTTTTTTGTAGCGCCCTCTTGTGATTCTAGGGGGCCCTCTTGTGATCGTATCGTTGAAGGTTTTACAATGATGTGCAACGAGTTGGGGGTTCCTTTAGCCGCAGATAAATCCATTAGCCCTACAACCAAGATTGTTTTTCTGGGTTAGCTGCATTTTTTGTGCTCTGCTTTTTTTTACTCAAATTTTCTATTCCCACCACCACCAGCATTCATCTAAAATTTACCTACTACCATCATTCACCATCAACTCCAAACCAAAAATCAACAAAAAGGTGAAACGTAAGGTGTTTCTGTGTCAAATGCCAGAATATCTATCAGCCGACCATATTACAGTTGAACCAGATGGTGTTATTAACCCTTTCCACGCGGCTATTATATTTACCATACACAAAACAGATTTTTCAGAAACCTTTTCCCATCTTTTAAAGTCTATCTCCAGCATTACTGAACCTATACTAGGAATGTTTGTACTTATTGTAATGCATTTCTCAAGGTAATTCCACATATGGTGATGAAAGTCAATATTTCTGACATTTTTGAAACATTCTGTGAAGTTTTGGAATGTCGTCTGCAGCCGCCTGCCGCCGCCTGCCGCGTGGAAAGTGTTAAGTTACTACAGTCACTGAAAACCAACAAAGCCACAGGACCAGATGGTATCGCGGCTCCATCCTAAAGAAGTTTGCTGACGTCATTGCACCAATCCTCGCTTCCATCTTTCAACAGTCCTTGGATACTGGTACAGTGCCATCCGACTGGAGATTGGCCAACATCTCCCCTATTCATAAGAAGGGTGACAGAAGTACTCCATCAAACTTCCGTCCAGTCTCCATAACATCCATTTGTAGTAAGCTGATTGAACACATCATATTAAGCCAAATCATGGGCCACTACAATAAACATCAAATACTGGTCGATACTCAACATGGCTTCAGATCTGGTCGTTCGTGCGAAACGCAGCTTATTATTACATCACAAGACCTCTAAAAGTCCTTGGATGACCGTGAGCAGGTGGATGCAGTAGGGCTGGACTTCTCCAAAGCCTTCGATCGAGTCCCCCACAAGCGTCTCCTTCACAAACTCCAGCATTATGGCATCCGTGACTCTTTTCTTCTATGGATCGAGAACTTTCTCACCATGTGTAGTTGTCGATGGCCAATCCTCGAACTGGGCTCCAGTCATCTCCGGTGTGCCACAAGGGACAGTGCTAGGACCTCTTCTCTTCCTATCATTTATTAATAACCTCCCATCTGGCATCTCGTCCAAGATACGCCTCTTCGCAGCTGACTGCCTTATTTAGACCATCAACAACAGTAACGATACCATCGCTCTCCAGAAAGACACTGACACCCTTCATCAGTGGTCACACCAAGAAGGATTGAGATGATACAACACCGGGCAGAAAGATTTGTTCTTTATAGATACCGGCGGAGGGAGAGTGTTAGCACCATGATGCAAGACCTTCAATAGGACTCCCTGCAAAAAAAGACGTCATGCTGCAAGCCTAGCAACTCATGTACAAGATAAATAACCAACTAGTTGCCATCAATGCCAGTCACTACATTACTCCGATGATGCCTAGCAGTACGAGATCATATCACCCAAATAAATTTCAACCCATCAACAATGCTCGTACCCAAGCCTACAGCTTCGCATTTTCCCAAGAACTGTTGTATGGTGGAACGCCCTCCCTGGTGATGTCCCAGCCTCACCATCGCATAGGGGCATTCAAGGGAGCTGCTACAGCACACATATAGGGGAATATGGGGCAACTGGACCGTGGGGCAAGTGGTCCGAAATGAAGGATTTTGTAATTGTATGGGCATACTGCTTTCTTTTGAACAATACGACTTTTGTTGATACTTTACATATATCTTTCCCTTCTACAATCCAAAACATTTGGAACTTTAGGGTATTTACACATGTGATTTTTCTCCATATCTTTGAAGCTAACTCCTTGAGTGACTGATTGAAAATTCACAGATAGTATGGGCGATATATGAAGATGGGTTTAGATCATGTTTAATTTACTTTATATGATTGACAGATATGCAACAGTAAATATATACATGCAGTACAGTCGTCTTAAGATACTAGATGCATATTGCATTTGATGGGTGCTATATTGTAGTGTGCTTAGGGACTTTCCGAAATATGATTAAAACCATAGGTTGTGGTTGAAATGACCGTAAAATGGCGCATATTGCTAATTTGGAACATTGGTGATTTGGATTTCCGATCAATATTATCATTTAAAGAATGCTTCAACTTAAATCATTATCACGGGTATTCATTTGGTAGAGTTATTAGTTCATGAATTTGCAAATAACAAAGTACACCATTTCTTACTTATCTAAAGACACTCGTCTACTTGTAGGACCCGAACGCCGTAATATTTGCGAATTCAAAGATACTCACTGGCTACAGAAATCTGTGTAATGGCTAAAAACAAAAATGCAGTTTTGTCTTTTTATCTGAAATGTATTGGAGTTATTGATTATTATGACAAATTGTGGTATGTTTTAAAACATTTTGGCGTAAAATGTATTACGTCACAGGCGTGTTTTAATAACGTTTCATCTCGACAAAGTGCTACGTCATTTGTTGGGGTAAGTGGTCCGAAGGGGTGTGGGGCAACTGGACCGCCTGCAAAAACTTAATCAAAATTGTAAAATTCATTTTGAAAATGAGTTGTTAGTGTCAATAAAACATGACTCGGTATTGAAATGTGAATAGAATATGAAATAATTCACATTTTTTTCAAGTTCTTGGACATTTTGGGGCATTTCGGGTCTAATACCACTATTTCTGATATTGAAGGATTACAATATGACATGAAATTGCTTTAGAATGGTTTAAAACCTCGGTATTATGAATTACATCTTTATTATATTTTGAATAATGTCTGTAAAGGTACGTATTTGCTATGACGAAATATCATGATTTATGTATTTTATCCACTGCTTTTTGTGTATATCAACCGTTGGGTGATCATTGTCATATTGACTAACTTCCCCTGTAACATGAAAAGCTGGCTAAATATCAAGATGGTTTATTATAAGTACTAAATGATGATTATATGAAGTAAATAAAATCATTAAAGAAAGGGGTATATATAGACAAATGTATGGGGCGTCTGAATATCACAACCATGTAACCATTTAACTAGGTTCATACCGTTTTATCTATAATAAACGTGCAGTCGAACATTGCGCTTGCTTTGTACACCATTAGTATTACTGCTTTTTACACGTTAACCACGAAAACTGTATAAAACATGGGTTTCATGAGACATGTATCATATTTACACGTTAAATAATATGGAAATGAGTTTGTAAAGAAAATACTGCTTAGTTACCGTGTTGTCAATCAATGATTTCTGTGTATTCTAACCGTTGGAACATATAGGACCAGTTGCCCCAACGATGGGGTAACTGGACCGTGCCAAGTAAAGTTTTTAGTTAGTGGTAATTGGCCTTTTGTTTGGATATTTTTTAACATTGATTATATGTTATATGTAAACAGTTACATGGGTGATATTTTCATAGCAATTCCATAAATATTTACACGAGCTTTAAGCTTTTATATCATGAAATATGCTTAACCGGTCCAGTTGCCCCATCCTCCCCCTATACTGCATATTTGTTTACTCGCACTTTATTGTATAGATTCGCACAACGCACACCTACAGCACTGCACATGAGCTATAGCACCTTGGCATCTACATCCTGACAGAAGGACTTTGCCAAGTATCGACGTAAACGTAAACGTAAACACTAAATTAAATCTAAATGAGCTCCAGTCGCTAACTCCTGTTCGGGCTTTCTTACGGCGTCTCATCGATTTGACCTGTGGCGTGAAAAAAGCTTGGCATAAAATAAGGCTTTCCAAGGGCGCCATATGTGATTAAATGATGTGGTCAGTGTTTCTAGACAAATTCAATGGCAGCGCAATATTTCCTGATCAATATTGGTGTATTGATAGGTTTTACCATTTTCCCCTGATGCTAGTGGCGAAATAGGTTCGGGGGATTTGTTCAAGGAAAATGTTTCCAAGGATTTTGGCCAGTAGAGTTGAAAGTTGCTATATGGAAGGAGTTGTTCAAAGGCATGCGTGCCATCATAAGGTCCGACAATATTGCGGTTGTAGCGATAATTAACAAACAAACATCAAAATGTCCATTGATTATGCGTCTTGTTAGATGTTTCATTTTACAATGCCTGAAATGCAATATGTCCTTTACAGCGAGGCATATCCCTGCCAAGGCTAATATTATCGCTGATGCTTTGTCTGGTTTCCAGATGCCGCGTTTTCGGGAACCTGCACCGTACTCGGATGCAATAGCAGCGACCGTCCCTCAGTTCTTATGGCATCTTTAGAGCTCTTTGTCAAGGTAATGCTATAGAGGTTTACCTGAACATCAGGTCGGCAGTAGGGGTCCATTATTTATTCACTTCAACGGTGCACCTCTAACTAGATACCAGTTCAGCAGTATCTTGAAACGCGGGTTGTTAGCTTTGGGGTTTAATTCCGACCTTTTCAGTCCTCATAGCTTCAGGATTGGCGCAGCTACTTCAGCTGCCATGAAAGGGGTTTCTGTCGAGGCAATAAAACGCATGGGTCGCGAGTGGCAATCCGCAACTTATATGTTCGTCCACATCTTCTGATACATTCAAATCTTTGGGGTTAACATTTCAGTGTTTCTTTCACCTATTTTAATGAGCTAATTTGGTTAATTTTGTTAACTAGTTAATTTTGGTTGTTATTATATGTAATTGTATTAATAACTCGTGCTCCTATCATATCTATCACCCAGTAATAAATTTTATGTTACAAGCTAATTTTGTTATTAATATGTTGATATTTGTAATATTACTATTGTTATTCATAAAATTATTTTCCCTCTTTTTTCCCCTCCTTTCCCCACCCCTTTTTGTTGGGGGGGGGGGGGGGGGGGGGGTGCTTCTGTTTGGTTCTGTTTTATTATATTTTTGCTCAGATAGTCTGCGTACTCTGATCGTCGGCGACTGCGACTCTATGATTAAATGGGCCGGTTAATTCAATACACATCTGGATGGCGGCGGGATGATAGTTTGGAGAGGGATAAGTGGGGCTCGGATCGCAGGGGTAGTCGAGGGGGATTCGTGGCTATGTATACTACACAAGAGACCATATCATACTACCTTGATTCTTCACCTGGACGCTAATGATATATTTAGTTCGACTGTCGGTGAACATGGGCTCGCATTGTTGAAAGTGTGTCCGCCAAGGTGATCATGTCATGTCATGACCCAGGCAATCATTTCATGACCCAGGTGATCCTCCATGACCCCAGGTGATCATTTCATGACCCAAGTTGCATATTTCATAACCCCAGGGGATTATTTCATGACCCCAGGTGACCCCACATGACTATTAATAGACCCCAAGTGGTATGGAAATGACCCCTATCAGTCCTTGAATGACCTGGTTGGTCATTAATAACAACGGGTGATAATTAAATGACCCCAAGTGATAGTGTTGGTCTTTTAATAACCACAGGGGTACATTTAATGACCCAAGGTGACTGTTTATTGACGCCATATGATATTGTTATGACTGCAATATACCGTTTTATGATCCAAAGTGATAGCGTGATGAACCCAGCTAATCATTCACTCACCCAAGTGTTCATGTATTAACTCCAGATAATCATGACCACATGTGATCATTTCATGACCACATGTGATCATTTCATGACCACATGTGATCATTTCATGACCACATGTGATCATTTCATGACCAAATGTGATCATTTCATGACCAAATGTGATCATTTCATGACCACATGTGATCATTTCATGACCACATGTGATCATTTCATGACCACAGGTGATCATTTCATGACCACAGGTGATCATTTTGATGACCACAGGTGATCATTTCGATGACCACAGGTGATCATTTCGTGATCATTTCGTGACCACAGGTGATCATTTCGTGACCACAGGTGATCATTTCGTGACCAAAGGTGATCATTTCGTGACCACAGGTGATCATTTCGTGACCACATGTGATCATTTCGTGACCACAGGTGATCATTTCGTGACCACATGTGATCATTTCGTGACCACAAGTGATCAATTCGTGACCACATGTGATCATTTCGTAACTAAATGTGATCATTTCGTGACCACAGGTGATCATTTCGTGACCACGTAGTTGATCATTTCGTGACCACATGTGATCATTTCGTGACCACATGTGATTATTTCGTGACCACACGTGATCATTTTATGACCACAGGTGATCATTTCTTGACCACAGGTGATCATTTCATGACCACAGGTGATCATTTCTTGACCACAGGTGATCATTTCATGACCATAAGGGATCATTTTGTGACCCTAGGTGATTACGACCCAAAGTGATAGTGTTGGTCATTTAATTACCGCAGGTGACCATTTAATGACCCTAGGTGACTATTTAGTGACACATGTGATATTGTAATGTATCCAAGTGACTGTTTAATGATCCCAAGTGATAGCGTGATTAATCATGAAATAATCACTTATCATTTAATGTGATCATTTAATGACGCCTAGTGTTGGTGCAACGACCCCAAGCAATCATTTAAATTCTCAAATGGTCATTTAATAACACCAGACGACCAAGTGATATCGTAATGGCCACAAGTGACCATTTTATGATCCAAAGTGACTAAATATAGATCCCAAGTTACATCGTAATGGCCACAGGTGACCATTTAATTGCCATAAGTGACCACTTAGTGATCAAAGTGACTAATTATAGACCCTAAGTGATATCGTATTGGCCACAAGTGACCATTTAATTATTAAAGTGACTAATTATAGACCCCAAGTGATATCGTAATGAACTGAAGTGACCACTGAATGATTCAAAGTGACTAGTTATTGACCACAAGTGATATCGTAATGGCCACAAGTGACCATTTAAGGATCCGAAGTGACAAATTTATAGACCCCAAGTGATATCGTAATGGCCAGATGTGACCATTTAATGATCTAAAGTGACTAAGTATAGACCCCAAGTGACATCGTAATGGCCACAAGTGACCACTTAATGATCCAAGGTGACTAAGTATAGACCCAAGTGATATCGTAATGTGATCATTAAATGATTCAAAGACACTAAAGTTACAATTGTTTCACTCGGTGTTTTATATTACCTAAATTCGAACCCACGTTAGTTGAATGCGAAACAATATTTAAAAAGGTAAGAAAGCATTTGGACGTAGAAAAAACCAGGCCCAACCCGTTTAAAGGCATATTATGTTATCTTTTCTAGAGAGCGCCCTCTATTCATGATTTTTTTTAGAAAGTATATTTTCTTGCAGATTTACATTTCTGATTATAAATCGTGCATACATTCCAAGTTACAGAGCGATACGATTCCTAATTACCTCAAAATCATGGTTTTAGAGTGAATTTAGAGTGAAAATATAAACTGTCGTGTTATCCCAACAGTTTATTTACACTCTCAAACCATGACTTTGAAGTAATTAAGAATCGTATCGCCCTGTAACTTGGAATGTATGTACGATTTATGATCAGAAATGTAAATCTGCAAGAAAATCTGCTTTCAATTTTTTTTTTCGATGTTGAGGGCGTTCCCTGGAAAGATCACATAATATACCTTTACGAACAATGTGTTATTGTGTTCAGTTATAAGCCACACACACTATTTATCTGTATTTTAATGTCACTTCTCAACACATTTAAAATTGTATTCTAGGTCTGAAATTATTATATTTTATCAAAAGTATTATAAAACAATATTGAACAAATGATTTTATTGGAATCTGTGCACTCGTATTTGCGAACTTATGCTTTATCCATTTAAAATATGATAAAACCAACAGTCAATTATGAAAATAGTGCCCTCTTTTGGCAATTCCCCATTCAATTATACAGGGATTTAGGTCAAACTTTGGGATGGAATTACTCATTAACGTGCAACCTGCGAACGTGGGATAAGGTGAATTTGTCTTAAGGGATGTATTTGCAATCTTTGAGTAATAATTTCATGTTCTGCCCAGAGGTGGACAACAAGAGTAAATGACACAGACCAACGTCCCATATTAATGACGCCAAGCAGTCATTCAATAACCATTTGAATCATTTGATGACCATGATTGGTAATTTATTTAACATGTTTAATGACCCCATATGTAAGTTAACCAAAATGAGAATTATACGAACATAGTATTAAAATCATTCAATATTTACCAAATATAAAAAACAAAGTGACATGTAATTATGTAGGTTAATAAATTGTGATATACATTTGGTCATCTTCTCAAAAACGCTGTTATTTTGTTTTACCGTTGCCACGGAGACTGGCCTAATACTCTTAGCTATATCCCTATTATAAACTCTGCAACCATGTAATGGGTTTGTCATTGATATGGTACCAGAGACTAACTATGGGACAAGTATCTCGAAGGCAAAGTCCCCCGTTTACTATGCTTAAATTGACGGGGGACGGTTTTAGAGGGGGCGCACTATCATGGTCGTAGCAAACCAGACGACCTAAGACGTGGTGGATTTTATCGGCTCAAAACATGATTTGTGGCACAGAAATAGTACATCAATGGTCAAAAAAAGCTGATTGTGATTTAGAGTAAAACTTATTTGCTTTGATGATAGCAGAATTTAGTTCTTATATGACACGAAACATTCAGAATTCGTTATTTGAAATTAATTTGTACGTGGAACAAAATACGAATTTTAAATCGTGGATGGCTTTGTCTGACAGTGACAGAGGAGGGGCGTGGCGTTATTTGCATTTTATGAATATTGTAATTAGATCAGTTGGGAAAGACGCTAGGTCGCGACGATCACATCGTGTGAGGTCATGAATAGTCATGGCTGAATATTCATTCACGACGTATGATTGACAGTTTACGCTTAACTACCGGGGGACGGACTGATAGAGTGCGCTATACTGAACCAAATCTCAACAATGGGCAGATATGGTGTTACATAGGCCTGAGTATGGTACCCATAGTGAGAGTCGAATAATACCCTAGTAGACATCTGACACTCCAATTCCAAGAGTAACGCCATACTGCAATACTGCCTATTTCTTAAGATATTGATGGAATAATGATCAAATATATGTGGCCTACTATTATATTATTATTTAACAAAATAATTCAAAATTTATGGTGTCACGGATTGATCAAATTGATTCAACTAACGTTTAAGTGTTTAAACAAATCTAAAAATAGGCACTTTATATTTTTGCTTTGACGTTTTTTGAAAGCTTTCCTTTTTGAAAAAAAAAATGGGTGATATCATTAAAAAGATCCCTTTTATAGTAGATATAGGGGTTATGTCCCATTTTATGTTATGCCACTATAGCGGCTATTAACAGCTATTATTTCTGCTCTCTTAAATCAAAATATTGAAAATGTCCGTCTTTTACAGATTACATTTTTTTTCAATCTATTAGATTGATTTTTTAGATTGAAAACATGATAGAAACTCGTAACAATGAGTAGCTTTGAGTCAATCTGGAAAAAGATTGATGCATATTACTGCACTCTACACATTGAGTGCACAATTCTAGAAAATAATTGAATTCAACACATAAATAAATGAATAAATAAATAGCATACATACATACATACATCCCTACATACATACATTTATATAGCGCTCCTTCATAAAGATCGCAGCGCTTTTTACAACTAGAAACATCTTAACTACAGCATAAATACAACATAAATTACACAAGGTACACAGTCCAGCAATATTAAAAATAACAACTGAAGAGGTGAGTTTTGAGGCTCTTTTTGAATGTAGATAATGAGGTGCTTTCCCTGATGTTAGAGAGAGATACAGGATGTTAAGTAGTCTGGCGCAGGTAGGTAGATCATATTGGTTTCGTAACACTTTGGATAGTATATTTATACATTTCAACAAATGATTCGATCTGCTCTGCAACATAAACTATTTCATAACTAAATGGCAAGTAAGAACATTAATTCACAAAAAAACCTGTACACATGAACAATTTTTTTGGAGAATGTTAATCAAAAGCCCAATGATATTGTTCTTCCAATTGCCAGTCATTAATTCGTGTGTACGAAAATATCAATCTGTAGGTTTTAAAATATGAATCTTTTACTACAGATTGAAAACTTGTCAATCTAAAAACGATTGAAACTTTCAATCCAATAAATTGAATAGTTCAATCTAAATTCTGGATTGGAAAATGTTCAATCCAAATTTGATTGAACATAATCTATTGAATGTCAATCTTAAAAGTTTGTTCCCTCACGGCAATCTATGAAAGATTGAAAAGTCAATCTTTTAGATTAAATTTTCAATCTTTGGAATTAAGAGAGTGGACGAACAATTTGAGACCATTTGTTAAAATAGGACCAAGTTCAATTTTTGACCCTCTATACCAAAGATCAACAACATTTGTATGTTTTGCCTGACACTCGTTAACTAAACATCGGATAAAGGGCAAACTATACATTTGTTATCCTTGAGCTCCCATGAACAAGTTGATGATATGCATTTCGGTTCAATTGAAACCGATTTTTTAATTTCTAACACGTGCCGACAAAATGACACCCTACATTTTCTGAACCCTTATACCATAAAGATACGGAATCAAGTCCAACTTTGCTTTTAAGTTTTAACATACAAAAAATACGAAGATACATCTGGCCCCTACTGTAGGCAACCTTGTTCGGTTATGGAGGCTAGTGCGCATCGTCCGTTCTCGCTGCTACCATCCAACATGTCCAAAGACCTTAATGTAAATCGCAGTTGAAAGTGATACACCACATCAGTTGATCTTTTGTGTTAACAATGCTCGCGTTTCCAAATACCTGTCCAGAAATATAAATATTAAATAATAATGATAATAATAATAAATAACATTTATACCGCGCCTTTGCAAAACTTAATACGATTTAAGAATTGGGTTCATGGGGGTTCATCCGACAAAAATGTTTAAAAATGTTACTCGACGTATTAAGTTTTGTAACACTATTATAACTGAAAAACGCCCTATGTCATTTGATCGGTTTTTTTCTTTTCGCTGATCAAAGCATGCTGTTTTGATCCCCAGTTGGGTCTAGACCCCATACACCCACTGAAAAGACCCACAGGATGATGATTTTACCCCTCAAGGTAATCTGACCCAATTTTCCGAAAAAGGTATGGTCAGACTCACATTCTTGATTTTATTTCTAAAAATCCGTGTAAAGATTTCACAGATTATTTATTCTCATTATAGTTTTCAAAAGAATTTTAGTTGGTTAAAATTGGTTGCGGTCAATATATTTTATGCTCATAGCGTAAAAAACAACAAGTTTCCGGTAGGCCGCGCGCATTTCGTTCGGGCGACATAAATTATCGCATTTCATTTTGTTTTTCCCTTTTTTGAAACAATTAAAATCGCAAAAGCGATTGAAATACAAATTACTGTAGAAAAGATTAAGATTTTGCACAAATAATTGACTCTTACTGTTCTGGGAAGCCCAGTAACTATGATATGGGGCAAATATCTGATTTTTGATTTTTTGAGTTACAGACCAAAAGGTGCATTACCGCCAAAATCATGAAAATCACAATTTTTGGGGAAAAAACACTTTTTTTGGCACTTTTTGGTCTGTAACTCAAAAAATAAAAAATAAGATATTAAAAATTAAAAAAACGCTCCTGGGGAATGTTATCAGGATTATCATAAAACTAGTATGACAAAATTTAACAAAATATATTTTGAGTTATCTTTTCCAAACCTAAAATGGGTCAAAAAACATGTTTTTTATAATTTTTTCCAAAATGGTCAATTTCATTATCATGGTTGGATTCATTGAACCCTTTTCTGCAAAAAACTGTATACATTTATAAAGATTAAATGAATATTGAAGAAGTTACGGCAGTTTTACGGAGGCTGTACCTGAGAGTCCACAGCCCCCTTAAAGCATTTTTTTGCAATTCTGAGGTGTGCAGCTCGATTTTCTTTCTCGAATTGGTTAGAAAACCATCCATTTCAGAACATCTGAAATTTAAAATGAACCGCATGCACACCTGGGAAAGTATGATGCCAAGGGCATATTTTTTGCACGTAAATCCAATACAAGAGTTCTGAAAATCGACACAAACATGACGTCATAACCATTGCTTCGGGACAAAATGGCGCGGTACCCCCCCCCCCCCCCCCCCCCCCCCCCCCCCCCCCCATTGATGAAAAATCCTTGCAAAGGGGTACTTTGAAAGATTAAGAACATGTATGGTTAACACTTAGCTAAGACATAGATATAGAAGTTGCATCACATGCCTGTTTATTTTATAATTTCATGGCAAAATGTGATTGAATTGTGTGATTATAATCATGAAAAGAGTTTAAATTTACATCGTGCTACACGCTCAGAAATGAGTGTCAAATTTTGCTGGGTACAAAAGAAATGTCTGCGTAGTTTTTTACCCGATATTGTGCAAAAACATCGATTTCGTAAATTAACTTTTTACATACATGCAATAGTTTACTATTGAATTCCGAGTTTTACACTCTGGAAGTGTAGAAAAGTGCCCGTAATTGGGTAAAACATGATTTGACACCATGAAAGTGTAAGATTCATCGTAGTCTCGTGTCCAGACTCCCTTTTACATGACAGAAAGCGGATGTGAGGCTATTGCGCGATGTACACTATCAGTAGTAAAAAACTGCACAATGTTGTAGCGACTACATGTCCTCTGTTGGTAGGACCATATCGTCAGCCTGCTTCGATAATTGCCTAACTCACTTTTCAGCAAATTTGAGTTTTTTGCATAAATCATGACTTCATTACATTATGCACATGCTGTTATAATACCTAAGTCATTGACCAATCAAAAGTGTTGATAAATGAAGAACTTTGTTGCAAAAGGGCCACCAGACCACTCCAACATGTTAATCATTTTGCATTATTGAATTTGCATTGACAAATCCATGGAATTAATCAAACTATTGTATGGCTGTGTTCATCTGTTTCTATATGACTAGGATTAGTGCATCCATGCACGCCAATTGAGGCATCAACAATACAAGTCACATTCCACATAATGAATATCCATCCATCAATAATGTAAATGAGTAACAGGTACACAGGTAAAAGGTTTCATACTTTTGTTGTTTTCTAAGAACTAGAAAAAATGAGTTAGGCAATTATCGAAGCAGGCTGACGATATACTAAGGTCAATAACTCGGTATTGTGTCGGTGCATGGTTGGTGCAGGCAAGATTTTAATGTGCATGCATCGGTGTACACTCAAGCTGATTTAGTAGCAACCAGTTTGATGGTCTGAGCTCAGCGCACCATATTTTGGTCAGGTAAAGCGAGTCAAACTCTGCTTGTTGTGTTCGTATTAAATGCGGCACCATATCGGTTATGTTATTTTGCAGTATCCAGCCATGGCGGACGACGGCATATCGGTCAGAAACTTCTAGTGCAGGTACAGAACTTGAGGACCTTATCCCGGCTTTTTGTAAGTAAAATGTGATATGATTTATACATTTATAGTCCTGTAGAATAAAACAATAGTCTTATGGGAATGAAGTAGTGACAGATCTGGTCTGAGATCTAGGCCATATTTCCTATATCTATTGCGTATATAATAATCTTATAAACTTATTTTATTCGCATGTAGTACAGGACTATTACAGCTACTTCACTCTTAAAAGAATATAAATTGTCTTAAAATAACTATAACATCTATAAACATATCACAATTTCCAAATCCGGGCTTAGGTCTTCAAGGCCTGCCTCCAGCAAGAAAGCTTTGACCGTTGTCACCTGCCATAGCTTAAATGTGCACAGAATGTGCATAATGTAGTGTAAAGTGTTACACAACAAAAAGGGTAAATTGCCTACACAACATTATTGGGTAAAGGAAATTTACCCAATTTATGTGTACCAAAATGACCCAAATGTTGGGTAAAACCTCTACACAACCCCGGTTGTGTTAAGTGTTACACATAATTGGGTCCAAATAGGGAACATGGTCGTTTTGGGGTAAACATTTACCCAACGATATTGTGTCAAAGTTTTAAACTTTGTTGGGCAAAAAAATTCCACATCATCAACTACTTCGTTAGCTCAGTCGATAACGGCGTTCGCAAGTGTTATTGCTCTAAACGGTCAAGTCTACGAAAAATAAGATGAACAGATGATTTTAGTTTGGCAACATTTCGCATGTTCTGTCATTCTCTGTTTAGAAAGCCGCGTTACCGATCGATGTAACTATTTTCCAGCCAAGGTAAAGTAAACTAGCCGTGCGTGCAGTATCGCGGGAGCACATTATAATCAAGGTCGATTTTTCAACGGTTTGCCGACGTCGACAACCTGACCTTCATACATCGGTCTCCCTTAAGATAATATAGCATTATCATTTACTATAGTTTCATTATATTTATGCCCGTATTTATGCTTTTTTTCATGCCAATCTCAACATTTACCCACTAATTTCAACAATTTCTTTCTATCTTGTCATAATTAGTCATACAAAATAGTTTATATTATTAAACACAAAACACTTCAACAACTCCGTTAGCTCAGTGGATACGGCGGCAGTCTTAGTATACAGAGGTTGTGGGTTCGAGCCCGTGTCCGGTCAAGTTAAGGTAAGTTCTTCTAAAAATCTTTAATTCCATGGAAAATAAAATTGCGAAAGAAGATTAGAATGCAAATATTACACCCAAAATGGCTTAAAATATATCCCTGCATTTTTAAAAAAATAACAACTTATGTGTACCAAAATGACACGCGTTTTAGGTAAAACCTGAGTTGTGTAAAGTGTTACACATAATTGGGTCAAAATAGGGAACATAATCAGGTCGTTTTGGGGTAAACATTTACCCAACGATATTGTGTCAAAGTTTAAAATTTAACTATTTAATGGGTAAAATGTTCACTATGTGTTGTGTAATACTCTACACAACCACTGTTGTGTACATTTTTATCCAACAAACAACCATGTTTCCTTTTCGTGAAATGTATATAGTATTTTACCCACATTGCCTAAGAGTGTATATCGAGGTCAACTCTGACTTTTAAAGGTGCGTTCATACTCACGCCGTTGCGCATCGGCCGACGTCGACGGATATTGGTGCGAGGGTTGAAGCAATGCCAACTTTTGTCCGTCGACGTCGACCGATACGCAACGACGCGAGTATGAACGCACCTTAAGTCGTATCGCTACGGGTGAGTACTTCCGGGTCACTGTGTGCGGGTTAGAAAATTGACCGAATTGTCCGTAGCTGCATACTGACTGTTGAATAACGGTCCACACTCTAGTCCGACCATCACATAAGCCCAATCATTAGGGATTAAATCATGTTTCAGTAGTTGTATCAACAATCTTCAACGGTCGTGTTCGCGCAGAATGCAAGTTGTAGATTGGTGATGCACATACGCTGAAACATATATTCTTTTTCAACATCGATCAATGATTTGAACGCCATTTCATAACAAGAAGAATACACTTGCAGAAAATGCAAGCGTTTTAGCACCGTGTTAAACTGGGTTTTTCTTGTTTAAAGACGTTTACTTTGATTAAACTTCTTACCCGATCATGTGTATGGCTTGGTATCACGACATCTTCCCCATTCAAATGGACCCTGTCTGTGAACATTAGAGAAAGTTATATCGAAATTTTTTCATAAATCAAACAATTTTATGGTATTGCGAGATATGTGGTCAAACCTTTCAGCGAGTGTATTATATTGAGGGGCATCGAAAAGGTGTCATGTTTGGCACCAAAATGATTCTATTTAGGAGAGCTACACATCTTTAAAATGGTTTCGAAACTTTTCGGACACCATAATGGTTTCGTTTCTTACACACTCTATTACATTTCTCTCCAACACTCGCACAAGAAGCAGGGTCATCTGATGTGTAAGCGATGCTGACGTACCATACTTAGCCGCGCAATACATGCAATCAATGATGGACAGTGATGAAAATAACATATAAAATAAATTTCATGTTTTTGTTTTTACCTCCTTCTTTTAGCGGGCATATCTTCTTGAAATAGTGGCTCCCACAAATTGACCTCTTCAACGGGAATGGGAATATGTTGAGATAAACTGTAGCAAATCCTTCAAACATGCTGTGTGCTTAAAATCATTATATAAAAACAAAATGTTAAAAGAGCAGCGTTCATTACCCAGACTTTGTGAATTGCCAATAGACAATCCGAAAAAAGTGAAGTAGGGATGGGTATGGCAAGCCAATCTTGATAAAAAAAACACCGAGATTCAGAGATTCCAAGATTTCCGATCGATATTCCAGGTTTTTTAAATCGAAAACCTTGGATTAAAGCCCAAAACCTGATGTCTCATCACAGCCAATACGTGTAGAAGCACATAATTTGTAGTAAGATGGGATGCTTGACCTATCCCATGATAATTATCATGCTCAGAATATATTATCGTATTCTGACGGAATAAACAGCAAGTATTAACATGGGATTTTGTAAGATTCTGTATTCAAGAATACATGATCCTATGTCATTGGGTGTTTCTCGATCGATATTTTAAGTTTATCGCTGATAATTCAAAATTTTTGATCGCGATTCCAAGTTTTTCAATCGTAAATCAGGATTTTCGATTCATGCGCGATAAACCCGGTTTCTCGGTCGATATTTTTGAAATATCAGTTACAAATCTTTGAATATCAACTAGAAACTAAAAATCTTTAATGGAATAGTGTCGATAAACTAGCCTGGTTCCGGGCTCACCGGCCTCATACAGTTCTAACTAACCGTTCTCACCGTGTCCTCACCGTGTGCATACCACCTCCATACCGGGTCCTCACCGGTCGGAGCGCCTGGGTACCGGCCGAACCGTCTTGATTACGTCATCAAACCGTCCTTTTTACACTCTAAATTACAAGGATTTAAATTTAATCCCAAGGGATTTAAATTTAAATCCTTCAGGGATTGTAGGGAAGGACCAATCAATGTGGATTTAAAATAAATCTTTTCGAGGATTTAAAAGTTTTAATCCAAAGGGATTAAACAAAATAAGTCTCAATGGATTTAAATTTTAGATTTTTGGATTAAAATCTACCCTCAGAAAGATTTAAAAGCAATTGACAAAATGAGTTTTAATCCAAAGGGATTAACAAAACAAGTCCCAATTGATTTAAATTTCAAATCTTTTTCACCCCTCAGAAAGATTTAAAAGCAATTGGACTTGATTTTTCAAATCCATTTTATGTGTGTACGGCGTATGTGGAGGCTGTTTGTTCTTGACCGAGGTGGCTTTGATGCCAGTATCGCTGACATGTTGAAGGATGTGTTTCAGTTTGGTGGGCATCCGAGAGCATTTTGAGTAAATAATGATAATAATACGGGAGCCGATCATGGCCACAGTGAATGAGTGAACAACGCATGTAGGCCTATAGGCATTCCTGCATTTTACTCCATCCACCGGCGAGTCAGAACAGAAAAACACAAATTCTAGTAAAGTTTACATCTTATCACCGTGAAAACTGTTCAAAATGCTCTCGGATGTGCACTGGGCTGATGCCTGCCTTTTGGTGTGTCAGTTATGAAGGCATTGAAGCCATTGGGTCAAGAATTTCTCCTGATGTTTCCCCACAGCCTTCAACGTACGCCGCCGCACACAAAATCGCAAAAAAAGATGGCGTCGTGACAACGTAGCGAAAAGAATCGGATGGATCACGTGCACCCATCATGATAATCTGATTGGTTTAAAATTTAAATCCTTCCAAAGATTTAAACTAAAATCGAGTCTGTGATTAGATATTCGATAATTAATCTTTTCAGGTTAAAATTAAATCTTGTTAGATTTAACTTTTTTAAATCCTGATTGAGATTTAAAATTTAAATCCCTGAAATTGAGAGTGTAAGCTGAGCGCTTAAGCTTGCCGCTTCATTTGCATTCCGGAATTCGTACGACCACTAGGCTACATGTATCTATAATACAACATGCCTGCTGAGAGTCCGTTCCGCGAACGGTTAACCAGTCGGCCCGCGTCCGTTCGCAGACTGGTTAACTGTTCGCGGAACGGACTCTCAGCAAGCATACAGTCATAAAAAAGTAACTGTCAGGTAATAAATGGGCTTCTAACTCTTAAAATATATATCCTACCTATAAATATTAAATTATAAAGTTGTTGACAAATTGGTCTTCTTTAATATGAGATATTGCACCCTAGGATCGGGTGATTATTGAAGAAGTGGCACTCAAAATGTAAGGAGAAGTCCGATTTTCATTTTCACATTTTTATTTTCTACACGCGGACCAATCTACGGGTACCTTATTTGATTACCGGTAGCGCAATTGGGGGATGCATGCGCAGGTTGGACAGTCGGCCGCATTGTTCCGATGGATCAATACGCCACACACACGCGTACCTGTCATTCTCTCCCCCGTGTTGAAATGTAAAATGTGAATTTGAAATTGTGACTTTACCTTACATTTTGGATTGTAGCTTCCTAAATATTCAACCGATTATAGCGTGCAATATCTCATATTAAAGAAGATAAATTTCCCAACAACTTTACGATTTAATATTTCTAGGTAGGACATATTTTTTAGAGTTAAAAGTACATTTATTACCTGTATAGTTACTTTTGTTGATGACTGTATTGTATTATAGAGTGGTCGTACGAATTCCAGAATGCAAATGAAGCGGTGAGCTTGAGCGCTCAGCTTATAAAGGGCGGTTTGATGACGTAGTCAAGACGGTTCGGTGTGCCGCCGTCACACGGTAAGGGGCCAACCAGCTCACACGGATACATGTGAGGGGCCCATAACATAGACTCACTGTGATATAGGCTAAAGAGCTTGAGCGCCAGTAATCAATGATGGTATTGGTCTTGAACTGATCATCCGATCAAGCTCAAATGTGTAAATCTATTAAATATTTAAAAAAAATCATAAAAATGGTCACATCTTTGACATTATTACTATTATTCCACCGATTAACAAATGAATTGTGGAAATTAAAAGTTTTCTAGAAAGATTGTAATCAATTCGTCGCTGTTCTGACATACCGGCACATCACTTTACTTAATTCTGTTGTGATGTGCCGGTATGTCAGAACAGCGACGAATTATGTAATAACCTATACTACAGGGTGTCTCAGAAATAATTACAACGTACCTTTAGGGGATTGTAACTTTCTAAATAAGTGTCAGAATAGAACAACTCAAACAACAGAAAACCGGATGTGATTCAGTTCAGTAATTCCAGAGAAATGAGCAATTACGTAACATTAGTATGGGAACACTTCCATCAAAGTTTGCTTATATTGAGTGATTCAGACAGCACATACATGAAATCAATACTTCTCTACAAAATGTCATGGATTAACGTGTTTTTATGGTTCTAGATTTGATTTTACACCAACTAATATGCCAGATGAGACCAAAGTTTAACACAAAATATAAAATAAAAGTTGTCTAGATTATTTTCATCACATTTTATACTTGAGAACAGTAAAATTTTAAATTTGTAGGATAAGTTCAATCTTTTTATAACAATTGTAAACAAAATTATAGTAATTTTAGTAAATATGAACATTGTCGTTATTAAACCAAGTTCAAGATCTAATAACATCGCGCATACAACTTATCAAGCTTCTAGTCTTCACATTTGCAACTTGAAGGTTGAAATCATGTATATTATAAAATTATCGCCAATTTTGGATCACAAATTGAACTTTGTTATCATAGTATTAAACAGTGCTGGCTAATTGAACATCAATGAGTAAGTAACCAGCCGCGCAAGTGAAAATCTGTCAAAATATGCAAACTTGGATGGAAGTATTCCGTGACTACTTTTACGTAATCACATATATCTTTATAATTACTTATCAAAATTAAACGCAGTTTGCTTCCAATTGTAGAACACTAATTTGGCCTCATTTTACCGTTTGAATTGTAAAATTCAGATACTTAATTAGGAAGTTATGATCGCCTAATGGTGCGTTGTAATTTTTTTGGAGACACACTGTATTACGTTGGTAACAGTGGAAGGTTGCCAAGGACATCCCGTAGCATGATATTGACTTACAATCATAATAAACATGTATAGATACCTGCAATTGAATCCACTGTAATATTTATGTCAGTATGCAGACGTAACGGCCAAGGTGTTACAGATAAGTTGAATGGAGGCCCTTTAACAAAATAGAAATGAGAATGATGATTTTAGGAATAAAATATACTTCAGGTTGATTTTTAATTGAACCGTAAATGTAGTGTGTGCACCGGTAAATAGTCCTGAAGGGAAATTCCGAAATATTCGAAAAACATTATTCTAAAAACTGCTAAAGCATTCCAAAACGTCTCTGTTGTTTATAATAAATGAAAATATTTCTTAATCAATTTGAGACAACAAGATGTGGACATGGTATGGTGACTAATGAGGGGTCATGTATGGGGTCAATCGAGGTCATTTTGGTGACGTATTTGTACTCCCAAAATGTAAAAACAGATGGGTATTTTTTATATGTTGACTCATTCAAAAATGTATTCTTTTGCTTAGAATAAATGAAACTTTCTGGGCTAATTTCGGAAACCAAGCTAAAGTAGCACACCTCTAAATAAAAGCTATAATTATAATAGCTCATAATTAGAAAGATGAAATAATAGTCATAATAAGAAAGTCATAATAGTTTTAATTATCATAACTTTAATAGTCATAATAAGAAAGATTTGAACTATTTAATGTTAGTAAAAAACCAAGTTTCTTAATTACGACAGACGGGTTAGATCTGTAATTGTGGAAATCTAACCGTTCTCCTTCACCAACAAAGCTACAATTTCATATCATGATGAATGATTTTAAATGTATAAATGTCTATTTATGCCCGCCCCGCCCCAACCGTATGACGCATTACACATACGACGGGTCACCTTGTTTCTAATTCTTGGTGATTTTCACCATTTTGCTGGCAAATTGAAACATATTGAAGTTTACACATTGAAAATTATTTAATGTGGTATAAAACTCGCGCTATTTTAATAAGCTTTCGAATAAAATCGTAAAAAATCAAACGAAAACGGATAGATTTTCGTCAACTGGGCATTTACTCCCTCTATCGTCATTGTACATGCTGAGTTTTCGCACAACTTCAGTCTTACGCCATGAAAGTATGACTGATATTCATTACCAATACAATACATTAACAAAATTAGCAGTTTGTTAATACTGTTGTGATTGTTATAATAAATTTGTTTTATTATAACATTTGTCAAGGTTTTATTTTGACACATTGACTTTCATATTTTAAATGGAAACCATCCAAATTCTCTGTACTTTCTCAGCACTGTCACATGACCTGGACACACTACAGTTTTATTCGTTTAATCCTATCTTAGAATAAAATATCAATGCGAAAAACTCAAATATTGTTATGAATGTTTTCCTTTTAAATAATAATGTCTCAAGATTATCACAACTTAAAAAAGAACTGTGCATTAATGTTATAACCCTAGAATACCAAAAAAGATAACACAGTAGTTCCATGGATTCCCGGTGTTATTTCTCAATTTGAAGCTTGCAAGGTGTCCTACTCGTTGTAATACTAGTGTATATTACTAAGATTTTCTTACCACAGTTTTTTATTACGCAGTTATCCGTAGGTTCGGGCCAACTTGAAATTGCTGATGTTCCGAATGATGAAATCTGGTTCTTCTTGACCACTCTCGTTGACGACATAGCAATCATAACCATCAGAAAGATTAATGATGACGATACTTTGTAGAACGGCATTTTGATTTGCGATTTTAAAACACCAGTTGAGACCGCTTTAACATCAATCTGAAATTGATATAACCAATCAATAGTGAGGACAGCGTTAACTTAACTGAAAACCGTAGATGTTTGATATCTTTATTTTCTTTGTGATAAATCCATATCAACAAATGTCTAAGTAAAATAATGTGAATTAGGAATACGGTATTCCATTAACAGTTTGCTCAAGAGCTTAATACAAAGTATGTAATATTAAAGGCCATCTGTAATGGATTCCTATCCTGTTGGTGGCAGGGTCGGAATTGGCTGCAGGGTAAAATAATTCAATATTTTGTAACCGTGCTGTCTTTTTGAAAGACTGTTCTTGTTAACGAGACAGTTGGAAGAGAGCATACCTTTAGCTGTTCTCTTTATCAACACTGATGATGAAGTGCCGATCCCGTGTTGATAGCACTTCTTATGGTTGCTTGGAAACGGTGTTTCTTGATGTTTCAACAACCAGAGAAAGGAAGTGAAGGAAGACCCCCTTCCAAGATAGGCCTACCAGGGGGGGGGGGGGGGGGGGGGGGGGGGTGATAAATAGAAAGGAGAGTGCACGACATTTCAAATCCAATTCGAGTACCCTCTCATCTTATCCACGTATCCGATTACGCCTTCGTACCAGTCAGTGACCATGACAGGCCCTACCACTTAAAGCATCCTATTTGTAATAGGGCTGTCACAAGAGTGCGCCAAACAGCTGAATTTTCAGCTGTAAACATTCTTAGTGCGTCCAAGTTGCTGTCTGTGTTAGTAAACTGCTCACAAAAAGTATCGAAACACTTATAAATGATGCAATATATAACGGCTCGAAAGGGTATGCATTAATCGAAGCAAATAACCAGGTGCATAATTTGGTTCTGCGTATTTTGACACCTCGATCGTTGAGATACGATGTTGCGGAGCGGAGTTATTGTCATTTCAATGACCGTGGGTCCAGTTTTAAAAGTGACACTCATCCCTATTGAAAAGCACGAATCTGATCATTCTAAACAGTAATGCTAACCTCTTTCTCTTCTTTGGAATTAAGCTCTTCACATGTATATAGTAAAGAACGAGAAGGACACCAAAGGAGACTCAAAAGCAAGGCTTTTTCAGCACCCAAGGACAGCGCTCTGAACAGAACGCTGAACCTCCGCGGTGCACTGGCGCTAAGGACGTAAACAGGGACCCTCTCATGACCCTACTGGCTCTGCTTCTCCGCTTGGTTGTAGAATGTCTAGCTTCAGGGAACTATGCCTTGCTGGCTTAGCATCTGTTGTAATCCCATAGAGTTAGCTAATTGTAGTGTGCGACGTAGTACGACTTCCTAACCAGTCTGTATGGTGGACGTTGAAGACACCGACAAGCGTGTAATTTTGTTAAGACACTTCTTTCTGTGGATACAGTTATTGGGTGCGGCACTAGGTTTTGATGTAGGTGACGCTGACGCAATGTATTGTGGGTCGGTAAAATGTCCTTTTGGTTCGAGTCTCGGCGATCGACCATCACCACCCATAATGAAATCTTGGATCCCAGAAAGAAATACAAGACAAACTAGAGCTAAATTTGGATCATAGATCACGGATATTAGTCGTGGATCTTGACCTTTGACCTGCGGATGACAATATACTCTTTCCGTACGGAACCTTATTATAACCAATGTTGACAATCATCATTCATTTCCTCTCGGGACAAGTAGCATTTTGAGTGTTGTAGTGAAAATTTACATTTTGACCCCTAGTGACCTTTTCGTGACCTTTGACCCCAAAGTCATGATTGACCTTTTTTCTTGGATTATCAATGCGCACAACATAAAACAAGTCCGGTCAAAATCGAACGATGTCTTCAATTTTATCGCTGTATAGGTCAATGACCCCTAGTGACCCCATATGACATGTCATTTTTACTCCAGGAGCAACTTATATGAACATTGATCTAAGGAATCTTTTGACCAATTCTGACAGTCATCGGTCATTTCCTCTCGGACAAGTAGTATTTTGAGTGTATGGAGTGAAAACTTACATTTGGACCCCTAGTGACCTTTTTATCAATGCGCACAAAATGAAACAAGTCCGGTCAAAATCAGACGATGTCTTCAATTTTATCGCTGTATAGGTCAATGACCCCTAGCTACCCCATATGATATGTCACTTTTACTCCAGGAGCAACCTATATGAACATTGATTCAAGGAATTTTTTGACCAATTCTGACAATCATCGGTCATTTCCTCTCGGAAAAGTAGTATTTTTAGTGTATGGAGTGAAAATTTACATTTTGACCCCTAGTGACCCTAAATATTTTTTTGATTTTAAAAACCGATTTGTTATGTATAAGGAATATGTTGACCAATTCTGACTATTCTAGGTCAAGTCCCTAAATTGCAAGGGCGCTTTATGTGAAAATAACGTTTTGACCCCTAGTGACCCCTGTTTGACCTTTGACCCCAAGGTCATGATTGACTTTTTTACTTGTCTTATCAATGCGCACAATATGTAACAAGTCCGAGCAAAATCGGAGCATGTTGAATCACGTTTTGACCCCTAGTGACCTCTGTGTGACCTTTGACCCCTTTTGCTTGACAACCTGTGTAGTGGTGCATGCACATAAGGGTACTTATGACCAAATATGGTCAATATCGGCTCAATGGTTACATAGAGCTATAGGTCTCAAGACAGCAGAAGAAAGAAACAGTTAGAATACAGTATGTTAGTCGTTGACACGACTAATATAAAAAAAATCAAATATATTATAGTAAAGACCTACATGTGGCAAACCCGGTATTTTGAGGCAGGTACGCACTGCTTGTATGGCATTGGCCAATTGGGTATTCCCCGAGTTATATAGGCATTATTGGATGAATAATTAACATGCAGCATGTTCAGCCTGCATTAAGTGGCATTTCATAATTTTGGTTTTACCACCGTTGGTTTTTCCCATTAACTTCCTTTTATTATAGGTACTGATCAGGGTGAATGTTTGAACCGCCTAAGCAGCGTAGGCTCAACATTCTATCTCTTGTCGCAATAACATTCTTTCTCTCCCTCCCCCTAAAAATGTTGATGCTGGTGATTCAACTAAATCTCACCAGCTCCTATGACTGAAAACTTAAACTAGTCAGACAAAGGCTGGACTAACTTTAAACTAGCCGAGCAGGTTAGTCAAGTCTGCTGGACTAGCTTAAACTAGTCAAGCTGGTTAGTCAAGCCTGCTGGATATGTTATGGCCGACTTGACTAGCTTAAGGTTAGTCCGGCTCAGCCTAACTAGCTTGATTTGTTCTGCTGGACTAGTCTGTGGCTGGACTAGCTTATGTTAGTCAAGCTGGAGCATCCACCCGACTAGCTTGATGCGAGTCCGTCCTAAGCTGGACTAGTTTAGGCTAGTCGCATTGCTGGACTAGCTTAACGTTAGTCAAGGCACTGAGACGCAATTCAATGTTCTTTATATCAGCTATAATTTGTATATAATACAGGTGGACTTATCACTAACCCCATTTCAATTAGGGTAAACTTTTTTTTGACTCACCCTGTATTATGTACCCCAGATTTGAAATAGCTAATCATTATAATTCCAAAAATGTATTATTATACTAAAAGCACATACACAGCCAGTCCAGAGTTCCACAAATTTCACTTATTGTACAGCTTCAAAATGCTGTAAATTTTACATCGTAAATAACCTGATTAATTATATCACAACTTGGTATGTGTGTGTTTAGTAGATGATTGTTTATCTTGATCAACAGTTGCTTGAATCAAAACTTTTAAGTTCTATCAGTGTCCTACTGTGCAGGGGTGTGTACAGCAGAGTTCTGCCACATAAATCATCACTAAATAGTCACTGTCGATGAGTGCTTTTAATTCCTTATAGCTCTCGGCAGCTACGCTGCCTCGTGCTATAAGTCATACGAAGAGTAGTTTTTATTCCCGTGAGAGAAGCATAATAAATATAACTTCTACCACTTTCTCATTACCCTACACACTTGACTATGCCATTTATTGACTATCCCTAGTGCAGGCGCCTTCTAGAGATTATTGGTATGTACTCTAACTTAATTTCTAGCAAGGTAGCATCATGGTTATCTGTTTGCACATGTGGAACTGTTAAAAAGCAATGCGTACGATTAGACCCACCAAACTGTAAGTAAACTGGGATTTAGTTGGTTCAGAGGCCACGACACACAACCTGTTATCCAATAACACATCTGCAAATATAACTGGTAAATATCCATACAGCCGCATATAACTGTGAAATAATTGCAGGGGCAGATAGCTCACTATGTATTAGTACATCATCACTATCACTTGCTTGCTTGCTTAAGGCGTCCCGAAGGGACGGACTTCTGTGATGGCCTTCCATACTGGTCTTTCAAGCATGCAGTTTTTCATGTCCTGCCTAGTTAGTCCTGTATCCTCTGATAAAAGCTTGATGTAATTCTTTCGTGGTGGTCCTCTAGCCTTGTGTCCATGCTTGGGTTGCCACAGGAGAACTTTGGAGACTGCTTCCTCTTCCCTTCTGGCACAGTGGCCGGCAAATTTTAATCTCCTCCGTCTTAGCCTCTCTGATATTGGTAGCAGGTTCCCATATAGATCTTTGTTGGTGGTGTGAGATTGCCATGATACATTAAGTGCTTTTCTTAAGAGGCGAGTGTAGCAACCATCCAGCGCTTTTCTCATTTTAGCTGTTAGTGTCCAAGTCTCGGCTCCATAGGTCAAAACAGATTCAACAGTGGTGGTAAACAGCTTTATTTTCAGATTTCTTGGGAGTTTACTGTTCCATATTTTTGTCATGCTGTTACAGGCTTTCCAAGCTTGAGCCTTTCTTATGTTGAAATCTTGTTCACTACTAGCAATCCAGGCACCAAGGTATTTGAAGTCTTGGACAATTTCAAGATCATTACCATCCAGTGTTTTAATTGGTGTTGGAGCTTCTTTGTACAGCATTGCCTTCGTTTTTTTGGCGTTCATCCCAAGACCAACTGTAAGCGCAGCTGCTTCCACCAGATGTAGTAGTTCCTCTGCATCCCGTAGATTGTCAGCAAGGAGAGCAATGTCGTCTGCGAAGTCGAGGTCTGTAATTGTCTGCGGCCCTATTCTTCTACTTTGCCTGGGAACAAGTGTGAAGCCTAGTTGCTCTTCTTTTCCTGCCAATGCCTTCCTCAGTACATAGTCTAGGATGATTATGAACAAAAACGGTGCTAGTGTATCACCCTGAAGAACCCCTGCTTGTATTTCGAAGTCCTTAGTGATGCCATCTGGAGAAGTAACATGTGCTTTGGTTTGTTGGTATGTAAGTCCAATGGCAGCCACTAGCCTCTCTGGTACACCATAGGCTCGTAATATATCCAACATCTTACCACGATGGACGGTATCAAATGCTTTTTTGAAGTCTATGAAGACCAATGCTGCAATGAGGTTGTTGTTCTTAATTTCCTCTACTAACCTTTTTAATGCCAGAATTTGAGACACTGTTGATCTACCTGGGCGAAAACCATTTTGATTGATTCGTAGAACCGGGTATAGGTGAGGTCGAATTCTGTTAAGGAGCAGCCTGTTGTAAGTTTTTGCTACAATGGACGATAAGCAGATTCCCCTATAGTTCTTTCCTTCTCGTAAATCTCCACTCTTTGGAATTGGGATGAGATTTAGTATGGACCACTGGTCTGGTTTTCTCCCATTTATAAGCGCATCATTGCAGAAGTTAAGAATTATATCATCCAGGTCACATCTTTTGAGAACTTCCGGTGGGATCTCGTCTTCACCGGGGCTTTTGCCTTCAGTAATATTCTTCTTGGCAGCGTTGTATTCTTTCTATGTTAAATTCCTGAAACAATTGACTTATTTCTTCATCCTCATTTGTTATGACAGGGGGATTTCCGAGTAGTTTCTGGAAGTGGGTATGCCAGGATTCCAATCTTTCTGTCTGTGTTTCACCTTTGATCTGTCCCTTTTTAGCTGTTTTACGCCCACTGATCTCGTTGATAAGGTCCCAAGATGCTTTATGCTGACAGTTTATGTTGGAGTTTTCTACTTGCTTGACCTTCCTTCCTAGGATCTCTTCATTTACCATCTGGTATGTGCTGCTTAGGCGGTTCTTCTCAGTTTGCAGCTCCGATCTTGATATACATGATCCCTCCTGGATGTCAATGAGCTGAGCCTTTTGCAGTTTTTTCCTGGCTTCCTCAATCCTAGGGTCATTCCAAATGGCTTCTTTGGGACGCTTGGGGGCTTTTGGGATCAGTTTCTCTGATGCTTCCTTGTTTGATTGTATGAAACATTCATAGGCCGATGTGGAATTCTCATCACAGCTCTTGTGTAAGACACTAAATCTGTTGCGTACCTCTACAGTGTAACGATCTTGTAGCTCAGCATCCTGTACAAGTTGTTTCCAATCATATTTTACTTTCCTTGGTGGTGTTTTCCCATTTGCTCTGAGACTCAGTCGTACCTTTGCTGTTACAATGCGATGATCTGATCCCACACTAGCAAATGAGTTGAATGCACAAGAGTCGGTTACGCTATTCCTCCATTTCCTTCTTACTAGTATGTAGTCCAGTTGAGCTATCACTAACCGAATATCTCAATGCTTGGATTTTATACCAGTTATACCAGTGCATGGTTTAAACCATTTGTATTCTGTCCTTGTTTCTCCTACATGTGTAAACATAACTGCAAAGACGAAAAAAATCTAATGGAAAGTACATGTACTGAATAATGTACACTGTAAATTACGTGTTTAGATCCTAAACAAAAATCTAAACCCCGTCTTGTACATACTTTTGTCACATGTTGAATTGCTAAACGCATTAAAATGCTACACACGTTTAGCATCTAAATATGTTTAGTACCTAAGCACTAAAGCTAAACACCAGTTTGTCCAGACTTTTGACACATGCTTAAATGCGATACATGTTTAGTGGCATTTAGTTTGTTTAGCACTGAAACATGTTCATCATTATTTCAGAATACAATTGTATAAGTTGTATTGTATGATTATACTTAATGGTTGTCGTAGATTCGTAGACACTGGTCGGTGTACCCAGGGCTACGAAATCCACGGGAACTCGGTTCACAGAAAGAAATCTCGGGTTCCAGAAAGAAATACAAGACATAAATCTAAAACCATGATAAATGAATTAAAATATGTTAGCATTATTTTAATTATTGTTATGCAGACCTAGCAGCCCGGTATTTCGAGGCACGTACGCACAGTCGGTACGGCACTGGGTATTCCCCGAGTTATTTAGACGTCATTGCATGAATAATTTGCATTCAGCATGTTCAGTCGGCATTAAGTGGCATTTCGCAATTTTGTTTTTTCCACCCTTAGTTTTTCCCATTAACTTCCTTTTACCATAGGTACTGATCAGGTCAATAGAGAATTTCTCACAACATGATCGTTTGGCATCCAACTCTACACTCTGTCTAGCTCTGCTACAGAGCCACTCTTACACACAGAAAACACTATGTAAAACAATTACACAACTTATGTAAAAAATACACAATCTGTGTAAAAATAGAACTCCATAATACTATGTAAACAGTTGTGTTAAGCTTTTGCATAGGAATTTACCAAGCTTGGGTATATATTACATGTTTTATGTAAGCTCTTACATAATAATTATGGAGTTCTATATTTACATAATTTTTTACATAGTGTTTTCTGTGTGTAGTCCCACCCCTTCTTCAACCTCCCAATCCCCTCCCCTACACCAAGGCATGCCTTGCCTTCACCAACCATACACTTATATGTAATGCACACCATAACATCATGTACAGACTATGTACATGTACAGCCATAGCCAATCACTGGCACCAGTGGCCCAGTGACCAGACCAAAGACAAACTGCTCAATTACAATATAGCTCCCAGGTCACTGACAATCGAGATTTGGCAGCCGCGGGCCAAATACGAGGTATGGACCATCTGGTGACTGCATAGAGAGAGTGTTGGTAGATAATTGACCTGCTGAAGTGTTTCTAGAAATTGGATTCAAATACTAGTAATGGGAATTCTAGGCGATGCCAGCAGAGCTACACTCTGTCTGGTGGTGTAATATAAGACTCAACATTCTTTCTCTTGTCACACTAACATTCTTTCTCTTGCCTCAGATTATTTCCTCCCCCCTAAGAAATGTTGATGCTGGCGATACAACCTAATCCCACCAGCTCCTATAGGGACTCCACTATCTGTACTTCCAGTGAAGACTTGGCCTACATGGAAACTATAGTGTTGATAGATTTTCTTTCCGTCGGTGAGACTCTAGTTAATATAATTAATTACAGGTTCACAGGTTTTTCCATCCACTCTAATCGCTATATACTTTACAGTGTTCATGCGGTACACCGGTATACTGTAAAAACAAAATGGCGGTCCCGGTAATCGGGCACGAATTTAAAACAAGAAGAGTCTTAAAAAAGACAAACAGCGCTCCGAAGGGGTGGGTACATTTAAATGAAGAGGAAAATGTGATTTAAGAGAAGTGAAAGGTGTTACCAGTCACACCTTGAAATTTGTATGTTAATGGTGTTCCGATACCTGGCCCGGATTTCAACTTGATGTTTTCTATAATACATGAAGAGTCATCCTTAACAAAGTTGTAATTCACAGTTTGAGTTGGATAACTCCAATAGTTCTTATCATAGAAGCACCAGGTGACATGAAATTTGTCCATTGAGTACACAATCTGCCATTTACCTTAATGGTTTTGGTTTCTCACTGAATTGGGCCTCTATTTTTTGGTGTATCCTTGACCTTTGGTGTGTAAAATAGAAAACATCAAGTTGAAAATCGGGCAATCAATCAGAACGTCTACCTTTAACCACCTTTATCAATAACCCACTGCATTTTGGGCTATAACGCATAAATGGAACATATCAAACATTTTCAGAAAAATAAGAAAAGGAGTAATTCTGTTATACCCTTCACAGAGGTATTCATAGTGCATGATTTTTAAGAACAACGCATACTACCGATGTAGGTGTGTAGGGTATAACAGAATTATGCCGTTCGGATCACCCTTTTTTACCCATTAATATCAGAAGAAACTCCATATTTTTCTTAAATCCAACTTAAGAAGATCATAAAGTTGTTTGAAATAGGCCCAGCATTTACAATCTTGGAAAAAGTCCTTGGAACGCATTACACGTTTTGATCTTTTTTGATCTTTAAATGATGTTTATTTTGTTAATAGCTGATATAGGACATCCCGTCAATCAATGTTGGGACGCAATTGAAGAACTACTGAAAACATTAACAATTCTCAACATTGCACTGGGGAAAGGGGGTGTCAGTTTTCGGCTGTTAACAAGTAAGCGTTCCAAGACGTTTTCCGGGATTGTCTTGACAAAGTGCAAACAAAAATAAAAATCTAAATTTAGGGTTTTCGCTCACAACTCAAAAACGGAATATCGTATAAGCTTCATATTACCCACACATTTAGATTGAACTATAGGTGTTAGAGCTATAATAGTATTGCATTTGAAAAATCACCAATGATTTATTTAGGGAACAGTCACTGTAAACAATCACTTATGGCAATTTACATGTAGACCTATCTTGTTAGTGTTTACGGTTCTAAATCTCATGAAATGGATGGTATGCATGTTGTTTCTTTCTTGATATATAAATGTATTACAATTAAATTAAATTAAAATTTAAAACATAAGTACGCCGCCAGCGGATTCGAACCCACTCCCTAAAAACGGGATATACAAGGCACGTCGCCAGCTCGCAAATCAAGCGACTTGTTTTGTATTTGAGTAGTACCTGACAATAAAAAGTGTAAACTGTGACAGTTTACAACAGTTTACCAACAGTTTAACATGCAGACATTTGGTCCAAAACACGCCATTTTTTAGCATTATAACCCGCGGTTTAAATACCGAAATAATGACGCATTAGTCGCAATCACGCTTTTTGTTCAACCGTTTACCTTTCCGAATTGAATTAAAAATGTAAACTTATATTTAACTATATAAAATGCAAGTCAATAAACGGAAGTCAATACATGAGTTGACACAGAACGATGAAAAATGAATTATTGATTACTTTTTACCTGGTTCCAATTTTACAATCACCAACAGTAACTTAACAATTAATTGCAGATAGCCTAAATATGAAATAATCTGAAAGCAATCAAACCTTTAATGTTGTGCTTGTAGTTACTCGTGCCCCTTTTCACGGTGTGTAGTGAGCCTAGCAGAATGATGACTAACAATTCTGTTGGTGCCCTGGAATATATTTTACCTGTGGTTGCACAATCCCTTTGATTTTCGCTTGTCACAACCTCGGTTTTGATTGGTTACAATTCCCCGGGAGGTGGGATTATTCTTTTCTTTTCTTTCTTGTTTTACAGAAGTTTCGATACATTTATCAATACAGCAATCATTGACAATGCAGCAATACAGACGCTTCATTCAGTGTGCGATTATTCAGCTGAATGGCAGTATTGTAGCAAATGTCACACAACATTATTCACAAGATGCGATGATGTACTCACTAATCAAAGTCGTAATTTGGATGATAATCGCTAAATGTATGATTCAAACGTTATCGTCGTCCTCCACTACCTCGGATTCTATCATTGACAACGGAGAAGCCTGCAATGTGTGTATATGTGAACACAGTGAAGTCGGTTCCAATGTCAACTGCTCCAGTCGTAATTTACTGCGATTGCCGAATAACATCCCCGTGGACACCAAATCTTTGTAAGTAAGATGTAAATGAAAATCGATTGTAAAGCAAGTGTGGTCCAACGGAACAGCTCGGGATTCATGAGGTTGTGAGTTCTAGCCCCGCTGTGGCCAATTTGTTTGTGTCCCTGGGCAAGATACTTAGTCTCAATTGCCTCGTCAACCCAACCCAAGTGATATTTGGGGAGCTGTTAGGAGTCACCATGTAAGTAGTGCTGATGGGCTTTGCACTGTTGGCTGGTACCCGACTAAGTGCAGTGATGAAAAGGGTCCTGATTCAAATTGACAGCGATAATGATTGGCCCAAAGCGCCTTAGTCGGGGATATACGGTGGGTAACCATGCACCCCCAGGACTCCCCAAACTTGTATGGTCCTAAAACATATTCAGCATGTTACCAAAGATAATTTTGGTATGCTAAGGGTTACTTAAGATGGCGTCCAAAATGGCCGCCAAAACTGGTCAAATCTCATAAAATGAAATAAAGCAATCAAAATGTATGGTGAAAGTGTAGTTTTAATAGTGGGATATATGTATGAGACCAATATACACCCATATTCATTCCTTATCCAAGATGGCCGCCTAAATGGCCAATTCCATAAATTGGCACATATGAACCAACATATATTTTCTTTTTGTACAGGCTGTAACAAAAAAAAGTTATACATTTTTTATTTATTTTTTATTTTTTAAGAATATCTCCCGTAGAATTCTGTTTTGAGTTTTAATGGTATGCAAGGAGAATTTTATTAGCTTTGATTCATGACAATCGATGGTCGGTAAGCAGATATATGATCAATTGTCGAAAGTATTCATGAAATCACCTGGACCACTTTGGTTTAATCAATGGTAAAACCACTGGAATGAATATGAATGGAATCGAACCAGGAACATCGCAGTAGAGCGCTCGTGTTAGACAACATTATAATGGTTCATTTCAAGTGGTTAAAAGTATTACGAAGAAGGTAAGGTCTTTACAAATATCTGTATTGTGAGGTAGAATTAAAACCATCCCTTACTAAGACAAAAGCATGGCTGCCGCTCTACAAGTGTCCCAATTCCCATTGCAAGAACGAGTTGTTATGGTTGCAAACAGAACTTGAGAATGACAATGATTGATACAGTCTTGGTGTTTACCGTTTGCCCAGGAGAAATAATGAGCTATTTTATTTATGAACTCCAAATAAATTTGTAAAGATATGATTTATTTATTTTATGAATTTATTTATTCAAATGAAATAAAACTATTTGAAGAAAAAAATTACATTGTTCTCTTAAATGTTCCTTGCATGATACCTAACCATTTAATTTATACAAGCAAAATTGTATGATATTGCGAAAGTGACCCAACCCGATTTCTAGACGACTTAGTAGATTAGCCATAATTGTAAACGCAAGTAGTTAAAAAGACCAAATAAAATCATTCTGGTTGCCAACACGAAACTTAACACAGAGTCATTTGAAAGCTTATTTATCTAGCTACACTGTGTTAATAAATGGCTGAGATATGATTGATTATATTTCGAAAGTCAGGGGTGGCGGCGGTGGCGGTGGCGTTGTGTACAATCTCTATGGGGAATATAGAAAATGTTCCCAATTCTACGCTTAAATTACAATAATTCCTCATCTCTGTATGGTACAAACATGATTTTGCTCTCATTTTATAGATTGTTTTATATTCTATAAGTTTCTGTTTCAACAAACGTGTCAACTATTACGTAACAATTGTAATCAGGAATCGATTGCATTGTCCTTGGCTTTTTCCTTATTCACTACACAATGAACTTGCCCTAATTCATCGGTTTTACATACATGACTATAACAACAGAATTATTCAACCGATGATAGCAGAAGTATACATTTTTAGAAAAAATCTCAAATAGGGGAATTAAAAAAAACACCTGCTTACATCAGGATAGGGTGAATAGCCAAAAAATATATGTGAAAACTCTAATAAATATGAAATGTAAACGTTTGCGCTCATTCACTTCCCGATATAGTATATTTCAACAAGTTACCCTTGACAACCATTATGTTCTGATGGGTAAATTGCATGAGGAACTAATATGCACAGTAAAATGATGATTGGGATAGGAATAAAAAAATTATTGAGCTTTAATCAAAATATGAAGAAAAAAAATCGATATTCTTTGAACATTCTTAATCACAAGATGTTACCATTAGGTACAATGCAGATTCCAATCGCATATGAGATCTGTCACCACAAAATGAGCGTTAAGTCGCCAGTGTGCATTAGGAGATATGGTCCAATGAACTTGCCAAAAATCAATAGAAAACAAAGGAATTTTGCGACTTCAATTTGATTTTTGACCGGGAAAACATTGAGAAATTATGACATGTTGCATATCATTTTAAAGCTTGTTCTCTGAGCATTCTGAATCTGGACAAACCTCAAAATTAAATTTTCCGACTTAAGTCTCATTTCGTGATGACAGGTCTCATATTTGGATTCCTTGTGAGATTACCGTTCAGAAAATATATACTTTTTATGGGGTAGAACAAGTAGTTATTGCGATATGCTAATTCGAATCTCAGATGTTGTAAAATGTAAAAATCTGGACATGCAACTGGAACGGTGGCGAGTTCAAAACATGGCCTTAATGACCTGAGTGATTAGAAATCAAACTGGTATTTCTCGAAAGAGAGCTCTGAAAGGCCAATAAATTAGTTCACTGCAACTCAGAAAATATGCATAATACAAGAAATACAAATGGGCAGGGGTTAAAATGCCCATGAAAGTGACATAAAAATAAGATAAAAGCCCAAATATAGAGAACAACATCAAAATATAAATAAAAGAAAAATAATAATATCTGGAGGTCTGATGGGCATCAAGAAGATGTATGATCAGAGTATAGTTTTAACAACGGGATGTATGTGTTAGACCACTAGTAACTCATATCCAGTATTTTAGCTTTCTTAATATACTTTAAATCCGAAATGACCACCAAATTGATGGCCAAAAATGGTCAAAATTCTATAAAATGGCATAATATCAACCGAAATGTATCTTATAATGAAATATGATTTTAACGATGGGATGTAGGCCTATGTGGTAGACCACTTGTAACTCATCCAGTATTTTTGCTTCGTTAACATGGTTAGGAATCCAAAATGGCCCCTAAAATGGGTCCCAAAATGGCTGCAAATATTGTCAAATTCCATAAAATAAGATAATATCATTATATCAACCAAAACGTATGATGAAAATATAGTTTTAACGGTGGGACACGGCTGTTTGACAGTCCGATTTATTATGACGTCATCTTAACGTTTCTCAATACTTTCGATAGTTCGATTATCACGCAAACCAGTTGAGTGCATGTACTATGTACGCGTCCTATATCTCAACGTGCAATTATGCGCAAGCCGCAAATCTAAGCACCATTTACACTTATTTTTTTCTCGTTTGGCCTCTCTCTAGAGTCTCTTATTTAACGTTGGACCAGCGGGAAATCTTATGATTCATGCACTAAATACAAAAATTTCTTGTGCATAAGATGCTATCATTTTCGTATCCGGGCCTCCAATATTTGGTTTGTATGTTAACATTATTTTGGTAACATCGTTTTCAAGTTTGCTTACGAAACAGCAGTTCCCTATATCTCAACGTGCAATCATGCGGAGCTCCGCAAATCTAAGCACCATTTACACTGATTTTTGTCTCGTTTGGCCTCTCTCTAGAGTCTCTTATTTAACGTTGGACCAGCGGGAAATCTTATTATTTATACACTAAATACAAAAATTTCTTGTGCATAAGATGCTTGCATTTTCGTATCCGGGCCTCCAATATTTGGTTTGTAATTTCACATTTTACTGCTCACACCGTGTGTTTCTTTTAGTATTCGTCATTTGGATTCTCAAAATGGATGCCAGTAACACACAGGCAGCAGGTATAGTACTAGTAAAAAAATGTGCCCTCCGATTTGCTTTTTTGTATATTATATCACATTTTGAGTTACGTATAATGTTTTTTTATCGAACTGGTCAATCTGCGACATATTTGGCGGAATAACTTACGTTCGCGTTGAAACCGCAACCAAAAAAGTCTTTTTTAGAGCGCGCAAGGCTAAAAAAGCTGAATATCCTAATATGTGCCCCACGATTTGCTTTTTGGGATATTATATCACATTTTGAGTTACGTATAGTGTTTTTTTATCGAACTGGTCAATCTGCGACATATTTGGCGGAATAACTTACGTTCGCGTTGAAACCGCAACCAAAAAAGTCTTTTTTAGAGCGCGCAAGGCTAAAAAAGCTGAATATCCTAATATGTGCCCCACGATTTGCTTTTTGGGATATTATATCACATTTTGAGTTACGTATAATGTTTTTTTATCGAACTGGTCAATCTGCGACATATTTGGCGGAATAACTTACGTTCGCGTTGAAACCGCAACCAAAAAAGTCTTTTTTAGAGCGCGCAAGGCTAAAAAAGCTGAATATCCTAATATGTGCCCCACGATTTGCTTTTTGGGATATTATATCACATTTTGAGTTACGTATAGTGTTTTTTTATCGAACTGGTCAATCTGCGATATATTTGGCGGAATAACTTACGTTCGCGTTGAAACCGCAACCAAAAAAGTCTTTTTTAGAGCGCGCAAGGCTAAAAAAGCTGAATATCCTAATATGTGTCCCACGATTTGCTTTTTGGGATATTATATCACATTTTGAGTTACGTATAATGTTTTTTTATCGAACTGGTCAATCTGCGACATATTTGGCGGAATAACTTACGTTCGCGTTGAAACCGCAACCAAAAAAGTCTTTTTTAGAGCGCGCAAGGCTAAAAAAGCTGAATATCCTAATATGTGCCCCACGATTTGCTTTTTGGGATATTATATCACATTTTGAGTTACGTATAATGTTTTTTTATCGAACTGGTCAATCTGCGACATATTTGGCGGAATAACTTACGTTCGCGTTGAAACCGCAACCAAAAAAGTCTTTTTTAGAGCGCGCAAGGCTAAAAAAGCTGAATATCCTAATATGTGCCCCACGATTTGCTTTTTGGGATATTATATCACATTTTGAGTTACGTATAATGTTTTTTTATCGAACTGGTCAATCTGCGACATATTTGGCGGAATAACTTACGTTCGCGTTGAAACCGCAACCAAAAAAGTCTTTTTTAGAGCGCGCAAGGCTAAAAAAGCTGAATATCCTAATATGTGCCCCACGATTTGCTTTTTGGGATATTATATCACATTTTGAGTTACGTATAATGTTTTTTTATCGAACTGGTCAATCTGCGACATATTTGGCGGAATAACTTACGTTCGCGTTGAAACCGCAACCAAAAAAGTCTTTTTTAGAGCGCGCAAGGCTAAAAAAGCTGAATATCCTAATATGTGCCCCACGATTTGCTTTTTGGGATATTATATCACATTTTGAGTTACGTATAATGTTTTTTTATCGAACTGGTCAATCTGCGACATATTTGGCGGAATAACTTACGTTCGCGTTGAAACCGCAACCAAAAAAGTCTTTTTTAGAGCGCGCAAGGCTAAAAAAGCTGAATATCCTAATATGTGCCCCACGATTTGCTTTTTGGGATATTATATCACATTTTGAGTTACGTATAGTGTTTTTTTATCGAACTGGTCAATCTGCGACATATTTGGCGGAATAACTTACGTTCGCGTTGAAACCGCAACCAAAAAAGTCTTTTTTAGAGCGCGCAAGGCTAAAAAAGCTGAATATCCTAATATGTGCCCCACGATTTGCTTTTTGGGATATTATATCACATTTTGAGTTACGTATAGTGTTTTTTTATCGAACTGGTCAATCTGCGACATATTTGGCGGAATAACTTACGTTCGCGTTGAAACCGCAACCAAAAAAGTCTTTTTTAGAGCGCGCAAGGCTAAAAAAGCTGAATATCCTAATATGTGCCCCACGATTTGCTTTTTGGGATATTATATCACATTTTGAGTTACGTATAATGTTTTTTTATCGAACTGGTCAATCTGCGACATATTTGGCGGAATAACTTACGTTCGCGTTGAAACCGCAACCAAAAAAGTCTTTTTTAGAGCGCGCAAGGCTAAAAAAGCTGAATATCCTAATATGTGCCCCACGATTTGCTTTTTGGGATATTATATCACATTTTGAGTTACGTATAGTGTTTTTTTATCGAACTGGTCAATCTGCGACATATTTGGCGGAATAACTTACGTTCGCGTTGAAACCGCAACCAAAAAAGTCTTTTTTAGAGCGCGCAAGGCTAAAAAAGCTGAATATCCTAATATGTGCCCCACGATTTGCTTTTTGGGATATTATATCACATTTTGAGTTACGTATAATGTTTTTTTATCAAACTGGTCAATCTGCGACATATTTGGCGGAATAACTTACGTTCGCGTTGAAACCGCAACCAAAAAAGTCTTTTTTAGAGCGCGCAAGGCTAAAAAAGCTGAATATCCTAATATGTGCCCCACGATTTGCTTTTTGGGATATTATATCACATTTTGAGTTACGTATAATGTTTTTTTATCAAACTGGTCAATCTGCGACATATTTGGCGGAATAACTTACGTTCGCGTTGAAACCGCAACCAAAAAAGTCTTTTTTAGAGCGCGCAAGGCTAAAAAAGCTGAATATCCTAATATGTGCCCCACGATTTGCTTTTTGGGATATTATATCACATTTTGAGTTACGTATAATGTTTTTTTATCGAACTGGTCAATCTGCGACATATTTGGCGGAATAACTTACGTTCGCGTTGAAACCGCAACCAAAAAAGTCTTTTTTAGAGCGCGCAAGGCTAAAAAAGCTGAATATCCTAATATGTGCCCCACGATTTGCTTTTTGGGATATTATATCACATTTTGAGTTACGTATAATGTTTTTTTATCGAACTGGTCAATCTGCGACATATTTGGCGGAATAACTTACGTTCGCGTTGAAACCGCAACCAAAAAAGTCTTTTTTAGAGCGCGCAAGGCTAAAAAAGCTGAATATCCTAATATGTGCCCCACGATTTGCTTTTTGGGATATTATATCACATTTTGAGTTACGTATAGTGTTTTTTTATCGAACTGGTCAATCTGCGACATATTTGGCGGAATAACTTACGTTCGCGTTGAAACCGCAACCAAAAAAGTCTTTTTTAGAGCGCGCAAGGCTAAAAAAGCTGAATATCCTAATATGTGCCCCACGATTTGCTTTTTGGGATATTATATCACATTTTGAGTTACGTATAATGTTTTTTTATCGAACTGGTCAATCTGCGACATATTTGGCGGAATAACTTACGTTCGCGTTGAAACCGCAACCAAAAAAGTCTTTTTTAGAGCGCGCAAGGCTAAAAAAGCTGAATATCCTAATATGTGCCCCACGATTTGCTTTTTGGGATATTATATCACATTTTGAGTTACGTATAGTGTTTTTTTATCGAACTGGTCAATCTGCGACATATTTGGCGGAATAACTTACGTTCGCGTTGAAACCGCAACCAAAAAAGTCTTTTTTAGAGCGCGCAAGGCTAAAAAAGCTGAATATCCTAATATGTGCCCCACGATTTGCTTTTTGGGATATTATATCACATTTTGAGTTACGTATAATGTTTTTTTATCAAACTGGTCAATCTGCGACATATTTGGCGGAATAACTTACGTTCGCGTTGAAACCGCAACCAAAAAAGTCTTTTTTAGAGCGCGCAAGGCTAAAAAAGCTGAATATCCTAATATGTGCCCCACGATTTGCTTTTTGGGATATTATATCACATTTTGAGTTACGTATAATGTTTTTTTATCAAACTGGTCAATCTGCGACATATTTGGCGGAATAACTTACGTTCGCGTTGAAACCGCAACCAAAAAAGTCTTTTTTAGAGCGCGCAAGGCTAAAAAAGCTGAATATCCTAATATGTGCCCCACGATTTGCTTTTTGGGATATTATATCACATTTTGAGTTACGTATAATGTTTTTTTATCGAACTGGTCAATCTGCGACATATTTGGCGGAATAACTTACGTTCGCGTTGAAACCGCAACCAAAAAAGTCTTTTTTAGAGCGCGCAAGGCTAAAAAAGCTGAATATCCTAATATGTGCCCCACGATTTGCTTTTTGGGATATTATATCACATTTTGAGTTACGTATAATGTTTTTTTATCGAACTGGTCAATCTGCGACATATTTGGCGGAATAACTTACGTTCGCGTTGAAACCGCAACCAAAAAAGTCTTTTTTAGAGCGCGCAAGGCTAAAAAAGCTGAATATCCTAATATGTGCCCCACGATTTGCTTTTTGGGATATTATATCACATTTTGAGTTACGTATAGTGTTTTTTTATCGAACTGGTCAATCTGCGACATATTTGGCGGAATAACTTACGTTCGCGTTGAAACCGCAACCAAAAAAGTCTTTTTTAGAGCGCGCAAGGCTAAAAAAGCTGAATATCCTAATATGTGCCCCACGATTTGCTTTTTGGGATATTATATCACATTTTGAGTTACGTATAATGTTTTTTTATCGAACTGGTCAATCTGCGACATATTTGGCGGAATAACTTACGTTCGCGTTGAAACCGCAACCAAAAAAGTCTTTTTTAGAGCGCGCAAGGCTAAAAAAGCTGAATATCCTAATATGTGCCCCACGATTTGCTTTTTGGGATATTATATCACATTTTGAGTTACGTATAGTGTTTTTTTATCGAACTGGTCAATCTGCAACATATTTGGCGGAATAACTTACGTTCGCGTTGAAACCGCAACCAAAAAAGTCTTTTTTAGAGCGCGCAAGGCTAAAAAAGCTGAATTTCCTAATAAAATCGGGCTTGTATGAATGGCCACCGTCAGAAATAAATAGCTGAACAAAGTAAATGAACAAAGAACGTGATTAAAATGGATCTAGCAGTGATAAAATGTATTTAAAAGCCCCCCGTCCTAACTGGTGCATATCCCTTTGTTCTATTATCCTTGGTTACGGAGCTGAGCGGCACGGTTAGATTTACCTAGTTTTACCCGATAATCGATAATTGATAATCAATCTGTGCTGCCCTCTGTTTTGAAGATGCGATTATAAATCGGACAATTTACACGCGATCAAAGCGCTCGATACTGGCGCCCAAAAAATGTATTGTCCAAATTGTATTCCAGTATTGTTCCAGTATTGTTCCAGTATTGTTCCAGTATCGCTCGATACTGACATTTTTCAGGAACTTGTAAATCGTTCCAGTATCGGTCGGTATAATATGCTCCCATCTCCATTGTTTACCGATCACGCTCGACAACTGGTTAATCGAGTTTTTGATTCGTCTGTAAGATTGTTTTGACCAGACCGATTAATGTGTGATGGGGAAGCATTGAATAACTATGAATACAAGTTACATCTGAATCATTATATAATCATATGAAATGACGGTTATGAATCAGGACAATGTCCGTCATCAGTTGTTGGTGGTTGTAGATAATCTAACGCTTTTCTTAGGGTTCTTACCCAAACACAAGTATAGGAAAGCTCGAGGAAAGAGCGGGGAAAGCGCGATCCTTTTTTCTATATTGTTAAAAGCAGTGACAAATGATACGTACCCATAACATAAGGTTATTAACCGATCCTTTGTCACTCCCCCGCTCTTTCCTCGAGCTTTCCTCTACTTGTGTTTGGGCAAGAGCTCTTAAGGACCTCGGGCTAACACTTCTCGTGCAATTCCGTGTTCACTTAAATCAATTAATGTAACAATGGAGTTTTCCAACGTTGAAATTCTTGTTTTAGCCTTATACTACAAAAAGTTCTATGCATTTTGTTGAATCAAATAAAAGAAATGTTTTGGTTTGATCTAGGCAATTTTAATACATAGAAAGGAAATGTATTTACACCTAGCACATAAAGTCCCTGACCAGGTGCTTTGAGGTTAGCTAATTCAAAATAGATAATCGGTACCAAAAATCTGAGATATACATTGAATGAGCAAATTTCTTCTCCGCAGTTTGATACCTCATTCAACAAAATCGAATGGATACTTTTAAAGTTATGGCGATTTCAATGACCGCGCATGCAACAGAAAAGGTGCACTAGGTATAGGAAATCATTGATTTGTGTGTGATTACGCACTGTCGGAAAAAACTCACAGCTAATCAGCTAAGACTTGTATTCTTCACAGCCAGATACACCCTTTGTCTCGCACATTGCGGTTATCACTCCAGACCCATTCATCTGTCTCGTTCAGATAGCACACAGTTATGACAGTAATCACACACAAATCAATGATTCCTACATGTATACCTAGTGCAACTTTTCTGTTGCATGCGCGGTCATTGAAATCGCCATAACTTTAAAAGTATCCATTCGATTTTGTTGAATGAGGTATCAAACTGCGGAAAAGAAATTTGCTCATTTATCTTCATGTGCTAGGTGTATATTTAAGTATGAAGTGAAAAAGACAAATTACATGATCGTGTTATTGTAGCTTATTGTCATTTCATAATCAAATTACAGGAGGATTCTATCAAAATCGAAGTGGCCAAATAGCAAGTGGGATAGGTGAAGCTGGATGTATTCAATGCAACCCAGGCACATTTGTCTCACAGGTGCACGCACCAGGAGCAAGTCCAATAGACTGCGACGTGTGCCCATCGGGCACCAACAAGACTAAGCCAGCAGGTTTTCGCGCATGCCCTTGCCTAAATGGATACTTTAGAAAAGATAGATTTGGGCTTTGCAAACCGTGTCCTATTGAAGGTATCAATTGTTCGAGTGAATATCAAACGTTATTGCCAGGGTACTGGTGGACTTGGAGCTTCTATCGAAACGAAAGCCAGCTGCAATTGTCAAGATACCAAGATTTTGTGGCAAATATTGTCATCTTCAACGACAGCTACTCAAAGACAACCATCCGATTCGAAGGTAAACTTCCAAAGCCATTCCCGTGTCTACGTGGAACTGAATCGTGTCCAGGTGACCGAGATAATGTGAATGGTTCTTGCGGTGAAGGATATGAAGGATGGCTGTGTTCCGAGTGCAGTTTGGGTTTCTATTCATGGTTCGAATATTGTGTACAATGCCCATCTCGATGGCATTTGGTAACAGAACTTTGTCTTGCAATCTTCATTGTATGCAATGTTATTATACTCACCGTCTGGGATTTTAAGAAACGCGACAGAGCAAGTCGTTCACTGGTGGATATTCTTGTTGCAAGGTTTAAAATAGTTCTTGGCTATTACCAAATAACCGGCGCTATTTTTACGTCTCTGCACAACATTCATTGGCCTCAACAAATCTCCAATCTGGCTTACATCTTCAAAGTTTTAGAGTTGAATATTTTCAAGCTTCTGGCCAAACCACGCTGTTACACCGATCAACTTGAGCTGAATATTTATGACGAATTCATAATCGCTGTGTCGTTTTGTTGTCTTGTTCTGGTTATACCGAGTGTTATCTATGCAATTAGAATATGCCATCTGCATGTGAAATATCGACATGTCACTTCTCTATCGAGAGAAATTCTGATTCAACTAAAGAAGGACATACGATCAAAATGTGTTTTCGTTACAGTGTTGCTGTTGTTCATAACATACTTGAGTATGTGCGATGTAATTCTGAGTCTTATGCCGGCTTCCTGTCAAACGTTTTGTACCGACGATCTCAAACATGTTTGCGTTGAAAGATTGCGATCCGATTATTCAATTGACTGCGATATTCCGAAGCACAACGACTACACGAAGGCAGCGTATACCGCTTTGATTTACGTAGTTGGGTATCCCCTGGGAAAAACCAAGCACATTCTAAGTACTGTGCTTGATATGTACTTGGCCAAAAGTGCGAGATTTGGAACAAGGACAAGCACCATTTAAGCACATTCTAAGCACTGTGCTTGGATGATACTTATTTTCCTTTTTCTAAGCACTATTTAAGCCCTGTGCTTAGAATGTGCTTAAATGGTGCTTATCCTTGTTCCAAATCTCGCACTTTTGGCCAAGTACATATCAAGCACAGTTTAAGCAAAATTCCAAGCACACTAAAAGCACTGTGCTTAGATTGTACTTATTCCATAATGGCAAGTACATTCCAAGCACTCATTGACCTCTAGCTGACCTTTACCTTTGCAAGCAATGACATGCTTCACACACATGATTGTTATATGACACAGGTATGTTTGACTCTCCAGCTCCCATAACGGGTTAATTGTATGTTCAGAATCCATCCATAGATCTCACAACATAGGCTTATATCCATCCAGACTTTGATCAACATGATCAAGTATTCAGTCTAAATCTATACATGTTGCATACATGTACTAAGAATGCACTGTATATAGATGTATAGGCACGTATAATAAATATAATACTCATTTGTCAAATTTGTCAAATTTGTCGAATATTCCTTAATACTTACACAGTTGTTGAACGTGTTCTGAAATGCCTACACATTTGAAACTAACAGTGTCCCATATAAATCCATTGCAAATCTAGTCAAATGAGTTGACAATCTCCAGTCAAAATCATGAAAAACTCCCATCACTATTATACCATGAACATAGTTGTTACAACTGGTGTCTTTGAAAATGGCAGTTAAAAATCTCCCAGCATGCAGCTTGAACAAACATGTCAAACACAATGGATAGACAACAAGGTTTGACAAGTATCATCCAAGCACATTTTGGAAACAAAAACCCATACAAGCATGGTTCAAGCACACATGTTATGTTATGATTTTTGTTTAAGTCCTAGACAAGTTCTATCCAAGTATAAACTAAGCACAATCCAAGCACACCTATTTCTATCATTTCAAAACCAAGCACTTTTTAAGCATACCAAAAGTATACTACAAGTATACATGCCATATACTTGCAACGTAAATGTTGCCAATAAGTACTATATAAGTACAGTTCAAGCACAACCAAGCATATTCCAAGCATAAAACTAAAACCAGTGAAGCACTATCTAAGTACCTAGGTAGTGTGCTTGATTTGTGCTTGTCATCAACTAAGTACACATAAAGCACAATATAAGTACTATCTAAGCACAGCACGAGTGTGCTTAGATTTTACCAGGGTCCCCTCTGTTTGTTAGTGCTCATCTATAAGACTGTGTCGACGAATGAATCCAGCAGCATTCAACCAATCAATGATGTTAACGAAGATCGTAGTCGACCACTCGGTGATAATGACACCAACATCATTCAACCAATCAATGTTCACGACGCAAACCGGAGTCCGCCAATCGGTGACCAAGATACAAACAACACTCGACCAATCATAGAAGGCGACAATGAATCGGGTTGCACAGAGGAGTCCTCTATTTCGGATAATGATGAAGTATTATTGGATACGGTGACGCAAGAACTGTCTGCCCAAACAGACGACGGTGTAAGCACGTCTTCCGATAATAACGCACATATGTCAGAAGTTCACCCACATGAAAATCAACCTGAAAGTCCCTCCAGCTATCCATTGCATATCAGATTTCTTTGCGAAAATTACAAGCCTGCGTTTTGGTACTGGGAAATAGCTGAGCTTTCCCGTAAGGTACTACAAACACTTCTTGTAGTTCTCTACGGCTCCGACGATCCGCTGACCCTCGGGGCATCCATAGCCCTATCAATGATGTTCATCACCTTACATGCTTACTTCAAACCGATGAAAGATGATTTTGAACACTGGCTTCAGTTGTTATCCCTCATAGCCATCTTTTTGAACTTATTATCGGCCGTAGTTCTACTGGTTCATTACGACAACGACACATATGGCCATCGACAGATGGCTATGGCCGTGTTTATTATCGGAATCAATGCGTCAGTCGTTGTCATTGCTATAGGTAGGTAGATCTCAAGAATATCTTAGTTTCCTGCACTTCGTTTCGGATTACCTGCATTCCTGCAGTTTTGACCAATCCAACCCATTTTTGTTTGTTTTAATTTTACCTGGGCCCTAGTGTAATATAATGTAAAATAACTTTCGGTTATGAAAAAGCATGTAGGCCTATATCTTGATTACGCGGCCAGAGGTAGCCCTTATTACACTGTAAGCATGCGTTTAATACCACAAAAAGGTGTGTATTTTAGATTGGCTACGTTACGCGGATAAATCGACCATTTCCAGGAAAATGGTACTTTTCCAAAAAAATCCTATCAACAATAATTTACTAATTTAGGGAGTGTTCATTAATACCTTGGTGGGGGAAGGGGGGGGGGGGGGGAGGGGGTCCGAAGAAAAAAATGTCCCCCAAAAGGGGGATAACAAATAAAACTGGCACCTAAAGGTATATTATGTGATCTTTCCAGGGAACGCCCTCAACACCGAAACAAAATTGAAAGCAGATTTTCTTGTTGCAGATGTACATTTCTGATCATAAATCGCGTACATACATTCCAAGTTACAGTGCGATACAATTCTTAATTACTTCAAGAGTGAAAATAAACTGTCGGGATAACACGACAGTTTATATTTTCACTCTAAATTCACTCTAAAACCATGATGTTGAGGTAATTAGGAATCGTACCGCTCTGTAACTTGTAATGTATGTACGATTTATGATCAAAAATGTAAATCTGCAAGAAAATCTACTTTCTAAAAAAAAAAAATCATGAATAGAGGGCGCTCTCTGGAAAAGATCACATAATATGCCTTTAATAGGGGGGATCTAACAAAAAGTCCATTTTTTTGGCGCTTCGCGCATACAAAATAATTTCATATTTGTTCGCACTTTGCGCAAAAAAGTACCCACATTTGTACATTAACGCTTCGTGCGCGGTCGAATGTATTAAGGCTCGGTAACTTAGACATACAGGGGTGTTCAAGAAAAAGAATCCCCATAAAGGGGGGTGGGGGGTCAAGAAATAAAATAACGGTGTTTGGGGGGATCAAGAAGACAAAATATGTCCGAGGCTCAAAAATGTCCAACCACCCCACCAAAGTATTTATGAACAATCCCATAGTTGACTGCTTCACACTGCCCCCGGTGAGGACAGTTAAACTATATTTTTATATTATTTTATAAAAAACAATAGTTGAAAAGTTCTCACGCTATTCGCGCAATTTAAATATAAGATACGTTACCCGTTCGGCATATTGGCCATTTTCGGGTTCATTCCTTATAATAATATTAAAATGTTATACACATTTCCTTTAAACATTAACATCGTTGGTTGTTCTGCAGGTAACGCTTTATCAGTATTCTGGAGATCTGTTCGGCAGCACGGTTGTAATAGTGGGCTCTCCTGTAGAAGCTTATTCGCGAGTGTGGGTGTTATTATAGCTCAACTCGCCGGTATAACACGCAATCATCGAAGACAACAACCTCTTCATGGAATGCCCTCAGCAATATAAACTGCTGTCAATGAACATTGAGAAGAGTAATCGTACCCATAATGGCAGTCGAAATTGTCAATTGTGTATATTATAGTAAACTATATTATTCGGATTTATCATCTAAGTACTATAAATTACGCGGAATATTTTGCGTTCGTATTGAAGCCAAACAGAGTGGCAACGATTAGAAGTAGCTATTGAAAAAGGAAAGAATTGGCATACTTAGGTCTTAAGGCAAAAAAAACCCATTTTGTCCCTTCAAAATTGTCATCAAAATTCACACACGTGCAGCCGCCATGTTGTTTGTGTTGTTTTTCTAGCCTTTTCCGTTATGGATGGCGATACTGCATAGTTTAGATATGCTACGATGTAATCATTCAGCTGTAGAACGGGGCCCGTTTCAATTGAGGGCGCTCTAAGACGACGGGTATACGTAACCAATTCAATTCAATTCAATTCAATTCAATTTATTCAGCAAAAGTAATACAAAGAAATTATAATACAATATGGAATAGAGGCTAGGAACCCCAGTGGAAACCCTGATAGACGGGCTTATTAAGGTAACGCACACCCGTCAATTTGCGCAATTATTGAATTTTCGCTTTTTACCCCCCAATTATCTGCATAAAAAGTATTTATCCATCGAGTTGAGGTAGCATAAGGTACCAGAACTCCTTGCGATATCCAGTTAGATTATTTAGTTTAACCTTTGACCCCAACATCAAACGACACAAGCTAAAATTATGACTTTTTTGACCGGTTTGCTGCGATGAGACCACCATTTTCTAGACGAGATTACACCCATTTTAAGAATTGTAAGGGTAAATGTGATAATTTTTACATTAAATATAAGCCCAATAGTATTCATAAGTGATGCCTTTGTAACGGTTATCTCAGTGATAAGAGAGTTATTTCGTTGTTTAAAATCGGCAAAATCGGCTTTTTATGAATTTTGAAAATTACTGTGACGTGAGGCCGTTCCCTTGGAAACGCTGTCCCGTTCCCAAGTAGTTTTTGTTCATATTCCGGCGGGCGACGGACTTCCGGCACTTTGTAAATCGCCGTGTAAAAAATGACGGCAGTGCGTCACTAAATAGAGCGCCCTCAATTGAAACGGGGCTCCGTTCTACATCTGACTGGTAATACTATGATATAACATATGATATGACATGATTATGATCATGTTATCATAATGGTGATACTGTAGGTTTTTTAACTTATTTTGGTATGATAGTATTCAATTCTTCACTCATAATCTTTCAAAAGCAAGTGCATTTTTAAAATAAAGGCGATAGCTATTCAAAATTTTGGATTTAATGATTTACTTGATTAATAAAGTGTACATGCGTTTAATTAATACGAAATACAGATTCACACAATTTTATTTTTAACCCAATATTAAAATCATGCAATGTCAAAATCGTCGACACTCTTTAATAAATGATGTGTTGACTACCAGAAGAATTTTTCTTTGAATCCATAAATTAAATTACTCATTATTCCTCCAGACATGTTACCCATCCTGAAACCGACTTGGGTATAATATTCATCTAACTTCATTTGTTGTCTTAGTAAGATTTATAAAATTTAAAAGATGAAAAATATATCAGCTCTGTAAACCAAATACTGACTATTTTTGTATTCACTCGATAGCAACGATATGGTCATCATTGGGTGAAATATAAACTGTTCCATTCAATATGGTATGTCCATATTTCACCTCAACAAAAATATTGTCACTGCTACAACTCCGAATATTTTACCTCATCAAAAAATTATTGTCACTACTACATCTCAGACATACACAATGCATTGAAATATGCACTTTATAATTTTCAGGCTGCTTGAGTTCAGTTAATAGTGTTTAGAATTTGACAGCATGCATCTTTTAAAACACATTTGTATTAGTATTATCTCAATTATTAACCAGCTATGTTTTGTCGAAACAGGCGAAATTGCTATCACATGTTGAGAGGCAGATCTTCATAGTATTGCGTTGCATGGAAATATCAACGATAGAGAGTTTTTGGTCACTTGGCGTGTATCTGTCTGTGTCTTATTTTTGTTGTTAAAGCAACATGGCTAGAGTACAAAATAGTACTTTTATGAGAAATTTAAAAAAACACATTAAATTATCAGTTACGTCGTACACTTATCAATTAATGTATTGAAACATTTATATTATTGATCATATATCAGAGCCCATTGAAAGAGTGAAATATAATTATAATTTTCCAAGGACTGACTCGCATATCATGGCCCAACCACTCTCGATTGCGCCATTTTTCTTTTTTTATATAACAACAGAGGGCGTGACACTCACTTCCAGATGGTAAAGCTAATACTTTTTTATTATTGAAAACAAGGTTTGATTGAACAATATGGTATTTTAAAGATATGGTTATTTTGATTTTTGTATATTGAGAACAGATTATTTATTCTTTTGATAAAAAAGAACTTGTATATAATTTATATATATATGGTATCCCAAATTATATATTTGTTGGTGTAAGATTCAAAACGAAAATACACATCTCATTGTAATTGCTTGTTATTTTGAATAGTATACAAATATTTACTGTTCATGCAGGAAACGGTGCAAAATAGCTCCACAAGGTGACCGGAGGACCGTGTTGGCCTACTATTTTTCCGAGACCGAAGGTCAATGGAAAATAGTAGGCCCACGGTCCTCCAGTCACCGAGGGGACCCATGTTGCACCATTTCCTAAATATAGAGCAGTAAATATTTGTTTTATATAACATATACAATTATTTCTGTCATTTGAAACTTATATCTGTACTTATTTTTAGCTGTCATTCAGTATATTATGTTTGAGGTATATACAACAAATATTGATGCTCCTTTATTTGGGAAATGATGGACATGTATTATTTGTTAATTTTGATCTTGTGCGGGGTGTGTGGGGGGGTGTCCACCAGATGGAGAGGGAAGTTTCAGGTATGATCTGGGATATATATAGTTGTCCCCCCCCCCCCCAAAAAAAAAAGAGTATTCAATATTTGTATTGTAAATTACAGTTATAAATTTATTTTTTGGGTGTTTTTAAATATCAACATTATTTAATGTCGTCACCATTGGAATCATTATGAGAAGTGCATTACAATAAGTACACACTTGCCTAGTATTGGTGCAGTAATTCTTAAATGTAGATGTTCCGATTTTCAACTTGAAGTTTTCTATTCGGCATGAAAGGTCATCCTCAAAAAAGTCGTATTCCAAAGTTTGTGTTGCATAACTCTAATGGTTCTTATTTTAGACGCACAAGATGCCGTGAAATGTGCCCATTGAGTTGTACACAAACTATCTTGGATATTGGTGGTTAACCACTTTTCGCGGTAATTCGATGTTATTTCACCGATTTCTTCGTAATCATACTGATTTGGACCGTCAAATTTCAGTATGTTAATCAGAAAAATATGATCTTTCATTTGATATGAAAATCTCCATATGTTTGAGAAAAATCTGTGTTATGAAAATGTGATCGGGTCATCTACCTTTAAGATAGACTTTAACAGTTGTATATAATTATGTATGGGTAAGTCACGTGCGCAAGAAAACCGGTTGGCAAATATTTTGCAGTCGTTTAGATTTATACATGTGCATTGTAGTGAGGATTTGCAAATTATTGAGAATATTAATAAAAACCTATATACATATATAATTTTGTTGAGGTTTTAATTATTTTATACTGATGTAAATCATATTGAATGATGTAGTATAGTTATTATCTTGGCCAAGACGGTATTTTACATGCTAGAATAATTGCAATGTATGTGCAGCAACGAGGTGTACTATCTTTGTGGTCGTGAAAAATAATGCGTAAGTTCATTGAGTTGAGTACATCTTTTGCACGGTCATTCAATTGAATCAGACCTTTTTGAAGCACACGTGATAATGCGAGACGTCGTTGCTGACACGGGGTTCTTGTCACTACTTCCACTGTATTTGTAATTTTACGAACACAGGAGTGCTGTTAAGTCTTGTCTACAAAGTAAGAGTTTATTGCCAGTATTGCTCCCCAAGCTGACACAAGAGGAAGGAACTTAAAATGCTGATGAGGAAAACAGTACCAAAGTCGCTAACCGGATAAATATTGGGGAACACGCGTAACGCTGTACTCCTCCTGAATCAGGTGCCATAGTATATCATAAAAACAACACGAAACGTAGGCACTACAAGCACACACCTGCACCACAGTGCTAGGTGAAAAAGAATGACCAACAAATTGAGTGAGACACAGCATGACAAGAGAAGGACTTGACTACTCATGATTGACACAGGGACTACAATACAACATACAGACACTTAGGACCTAATTGGAAGATAAAGATCCGCCAGACAGGTAGATTGATGCTACACGGGATAATAGCATGAAGACAAAGGAAGACAGAAGGACTTGACTACTGGCTCATCAAAAACACCCTCAAACATTCTATTTAAAAAATATTTAATGAATTTATATTGTGAGCAAAGGATGGATATGTAATTTACAGAATTTTTTAAGGTTTCCATTTCCATACATACATTTCCATCCGTCAAATCTAAGGGGTCCCTTCAATTTTGATCGGGACCCGCAAGACTTTCCAATTTGAAACCTGACGCGTCACTGTAAGAAAGTGTGAGGTCTAGGACGCGCAGACGCGTCAGAATGCGACCCCTGATCAGCCAGTCAACCATACCTGTTATGACCATCCCGTGGATTGGCTTTAAATACCAGTTTCTACTAAAATTGTTGTAACATAATTATGACGTAATGTTCGAATTCCAAAATTTGAATGAAAGCTACATATGTGGTTTCTTTAGCATGGTCTTGACTATCCAGGCCTGATTATTTTTTGAAATCGCGAAAAAAAGTGCCTGTTCTTTCTGACTCATCTTGTACAATATACATAGAAGAAACAAGATGAAAAAACTGTGGTAAGGCTTGGGGTAGTTTCAGTGGTGTGCGACTGAACTTGCCGATCTGAAGCTACTTAAAATATTTGTGGTTGCGCTGTTTGTCGTCTGCTTCAGATATAGACTTAATTGAAGTTTACACGGAATTGTTGGGAAAACTTCCCCCAAATTGTGCGGTTTTGAAAGATGATAAAACGTGCTGGACGGTTTTTACAAGCCTGAAATATACACATGGAAAAAAGTATCGCACCACGTTTTTGTTGTTGAAAAGTGCAAATGTGGCCTCGAATTTTGCCACCATGGTGTGATATTAAGGATCATTTGTTTGCGTAAGCTGTCCAACAAAATGCTAAGGGCCACATTTTAGTTTGTGACGTAATCGATGTGATGTTTTTCAAGGCCAAGGGGAAAATGCATGCTTTTGTCCAAAAACATGCATGAAACAAGTTTGGGTATAACTCGATATTGAATAGACTTTAAAAACTTAAAATAGTCATTATATTAGTTCTGTATTTGGCGCAAGAAATGTTTAATTTAGATGTTGTAGGCTACAATGCAGTGAATGAGTCCAAACATGCCATTTGTTTTGTTGCTCATAAATTCAGCATATACGATGAGGTCACCGTTGATTTTTTTAAATTTATTTGACCTAGGTCAACACTTCCGCAATATTGCTTTTGTCATTTGAACTTATTTAAAATTTGACCTATTTTGACCCTTGACCCCACAACCGTTGGGCGTACGAAAAAGGGAGTTTTTTCATGTTTGAGGACAATCAGGCAACTTTTGAAATTTGACCCCAGATGACCTTTGACCTTGGAAGACTTGAATGTGTTACCAAGGATTCCAACTATAGAGATTAATCATTGGGCCTCTCAATATCGCGTTTTACCCAAACTTGTTTTATGCATTTTCCCTTTGGCCTTGAAAAACATTACATCGATTACATCACAAACTAAAATGTGGCCCTTTCATTGCATAACATTTTGTTGGACAGCTTACGCTAACAAATGATCCTTAATATCACACCATGGTGGCAAAATTCGAGGCCACATATGCACTTTTCAACAAGTGATGCGATACTTTTTTCCATGTGTATATATGAAAATCCGTCAAGCACGTACGTTTTATCACTTTCACCTTTCATTGTTTATTTAATATGTTTGAATTCATTTTTTCACTTTACACCAACCGTCATTGTTGTGTCTTCCTTGCATTCTGGTGGTCATCATAAAGTGGCGCTGTTGCATTGATTAATTTATGCAAACGGGACCTGTTATTTACGTACGTCCACTATTGGACTTTCCTATCCCAAATTAAATATTATCCCTGGTAGTATCATGACTACAATTTGCTCCAACTGAAAGTGCTACTCCCGATGACAAAAATGACTTGGAGAACCATCTTGAGCAGGTGAACACTCACAGCATCCACTTGATTTTGGGAGACTTTAATGCCCGAATTGGATTAGACAGCCACTCATCACACCCTGAGGTTATTGGACGAAACTGTTTCTATGACATGACTAACAACAATGGAGAGAGGCTTGTGAGTATGTGCGAAGAATATAAACTCCGCCCAGCGCAGTCAAGATTCCCTCAGCCCAGACTACGTCTGTGGACATGGATGCACCCAACAGGGTCTAAACATCAGCTCGACCACATCCTAATTAACAGCAAGTGGACAAACTCCCTAAGGAACTGTAAAGCATACAACTCTGTGGAACTAGACTCAGACCACCGGATTGTCAGCATCAAGCTCGTGTGTAGTCTAAGATCTACCAAAGGGAAACCATGCACAAGACCGAGGTTTGACTGGGAAAAGCTGCAAAATGCTGACACAAAAGAGCTATTCCAGATTGAGCTGTCAAATAGATTCGAAATCCTCAAGTGCAACGACACATTCACACCAATAACTGAGAGATACGAACAGTTTGAGAAAGCAGCCGAAAAAGTTGTTTGAAAACTCAAACCTCATGGCATGCCAACCTGGGTTACGGACAAGTTTATTCACCTAAAGTCTGAGAGGGACGCGGCCAAAAGACGTTACCTTGTCTCAAAGTCACGGCAATCCAGAGACAGATGGAGGAAGCTCAACACCTGTTTGAATGAGTCTTTTAAGGCAGATGAATCATCCATGCTTAATAAACAGATGGAAGATCTTCATCAGGCTGACCAGAAAGGCGACTATTCCACCACATGGAAAATCATCCATGATCTCTCTGGGAAAGATAGGAAGTCTAGCGTCAAGGTCAAGAAAAGAGATGGTACCACCCCAAAGAATAACAAAGACCTGCTTGCAGAATGGAGAAAGTATTTCAGCTCACTGCTAAACAATGACAGTGGTCAAATCCCATCTGATCTACCATCACCTGCTGCTCAGGACCTGCCCATCCACATTGATCCTCCCACACTTAAGACTGCAGGTCTCGACTGACTGTGTAATCACATCGGAAGCACTCCAAGATGGCGGTGACATATTGGTACAAGTTGTCCATTGGTTCTGCATGGAAGTTTACACCACCCCGAAACCACCCAACCAGTGGACCACCAGTGTTATTGTTCCTCTACCTAAGAAAGGGGACCTCTCTCTTATGACTAACTATAGAGAAATATCTCTTCTGTCAATCGCAGCTAAAGTATACAACAAGATCCTGCTCAACAGAATTAGAGATCATGTCGACCCCATGTTGATGAATAACTAGGCTGACTTTCTCCCTGGCAGAATCTGTGCTCAGCAAATCCACATCCTGAGGAGAATCATGGAAGGGTTTAAAGACCAGCAGCTACCTCTCACAGTCACATTCATAGACTTCAAGAAAGCCTTCGACTCCATAAACAGGAAAGTTTGCAGTACTGCGACATTGCGGAATCCCAAAAGCTTTAGTCGACGCTATATGTGTACTGTACAACAACTTGAGAAGTGCTGTGATGGTCGATGGCAGTATCTCTGATCCTTTCGCTGTCTCCACTGGAGTGGTACAGGGTGATGTTCTGGCTCCATTCCTATTTGTGATATTGGTAGACTACCTATTGAAGAAGGCCACATCTGATCTAGACTCAGGAGTTGTGACACATCCACGTCGTTCGAGGCGTCATATCCTGCCATTGTTCTCAACGACTTAGACTTTGCTGATGACATTGCCTTACTCGAGACAACAATTCCACGAGCCCAGACGTAGCTGACAGAAACTGCTGCAGCAGCAAAAGACCATGGCATCTACATTAGCGTATCTAAAACAGAGTACATGACTGCCAACTGCAATCCTCACCCGACTCGAACTAATGACTCGAACTGACGGACTTGACTTTTCGGAAATGTGACTACAGAATCGGGTCATAGACGCTCGGCAATCGGTATTGGCACCCGTCTTTGTTTAGTGATGGTTGGTTGGCTCTGATGTAAATAGCCCCCTTGACCCCCATCCAAGATCTTTACTTGACAGTTTAATGATCCCAATTGATAGATTAATGATCTCAAGTGATAATTTAATGACCCGAGTGGTCGTTTAATAACCCAGGTAATCCTGTAATAACCACCGGTAATCATTTGATGGCCCCAAGTGTTAGTGTATTGACATAATAATGACCCCAAGCGATCATTTAATAACCATAGATGATCCTTCAATGGGTTTATCTTTGGTGTACGTAAGGGAGCAGTTCCATTTATACGCGATAAATTTATCGCGACTGTATCGGGGCCTGATATGTTTTGGACCCGATGTTTTTCAAGTTGATTCGCGATAAAATAGTCATCAGGCCCCGATACGAGGCCTCTGCCATACCCTGGGGTATGTTTAGCAAATAGAGCGGGACATTGTTTAGCAAATACACGAGGATAATACAATTTACGTTAAACATCCATAATCAATAACATTATCTCTAAAACATGAAATGCTGAATTTGTACCTTACAACTAGAATAAATAGCCCGAAGCTCTATTTACATACCGACCACTTATCTTTCGTTATATTTAAACAAGCGGTAATACGCTACTCGATAAATAATCCTTTGCTTCTTGCAACTGTTCGTGCAACTGTTCGCGATAAAAAACTCATCGGGGCCCGGAACATTCTCGCAATTTTTATCGCGTACAAATGGAACTGCTCCCTAAGACACCACATAATTAACCTAGATAATTAACCTAGTATCAAATAATGTATTGACAGGTCAAAGACTATACAGCTTTATTCCGTAATCAGGTCTTGACTCTAGACTAATTTATGAACAGAATGTCTTATACCATTGTATACCCATTGATGACCCTAGGTGACTATTTATTGACCCCAAGTGATATTGTAATGACCCCATGAAACAATTGAATGACTCTCTTTGTCATTTAATAACCACAGGGATCATTTTATGACCCTAGGTGACCATATTGACTCAGACTGATATTGTAAGGACGCCAATTGACCAATTAATGATCCCAAGTGATAGCGTGATGAGCCACCACATGTGATCATTTCATGACCACATGTGATTATTTCATGACCACATGTGATCATTTCATGACAACATGTGATCATTTCATGACCACATGTGATCATTTCATGACCACATGTGATCATTTCATGACCACATGTGATCATTTCATGACCACATGTGAACATTTCATGACCATATGTGATCATTTCATGACCATATGTGATCATTTCATGACCCCAGGTGATCATTTCATGACCCCAGGTGATCATTTCATAACCCCAGGTGAATATTTCATGACCCAAATGCACACACACAAACTAAACAGAATTTGTAAGGTGCTTTTCCAGAAAGGCCACTTAGTGTCGGTCATTTGATAACCACAGACGATCGTTACCCCACATGACTATTTATAGACCCCAAGTGATATTATAATGACCCCAATCAGTCATTGAATGACCCGATATTTAATAACCATGGTCATTTAATAACCACAGGTGACCGTTTAATGACCGCATATGATATTTGTAATGATTCCAAGTCACCGTTTAATGTTCCCAAGTGATAGATGCATTTTTACGATTATCTCAGAGCCTAATGTATCTTATGATTGAAAATGGGCAAACTAGGATTTTGTTTCAACCTTGAAAATTACTGTGACGGGAGGCCGTTCCCTTGGAAAAATAGTCCCGTTACCAAGCCCGCCTTCTATTGAAATTCCCGTTCCCATGCCCGCCCTCTATTGAAATATCGATCTGATTCGTCTCTCGATAGAATGCCGTCGCGTCTCAATATAGGTGATTGGGAAGTTGTAGATGGTAAATTCCCATACCATTTTTGGGATGATCACATGATTGTAGATCCACATTTTCATGATACCATTCAATTCGCTTGTATCTGTTAACTCCAACATAGCAGACAACTTGCTGATAACCATTTGTCTGATCTTATCATCCTTCAGGTCTTCATATATTAACTTCCCAAGGAATCTCATTGGTTGGCTGTGGATATATGTGATTTTCTGTCCGTCAATTGTTAGTTGTGGGTCGTAGGCTATAATATTGTGTAAAACTAGTATGACAAAATTTGACAAATTATTTTGAGTTATCGTGCACGAACCTAAAATGGGTCAAAAACCATGTTTTTTATAAAAAAAATTCCAAAATGGTCAATTTCATGCTCATGGTTAGATTCATTGAACCTTTTCCTTCAAGAAAATGTATACTTTTATATAGATTAAATGAATAATGAAGAAGTTACGGCAGTTTTACGGAGGCTGTACCTGAGAGTCCACACCCCCTTAAGATGTTTTTATGGAATACTCAGAAAAGTGTACTTTAGGTCTCAGATTCTGGACTGTACTATATAGTATCGTCCGATAATCGTGCGATACTGATACATAATTGTGTTCTAGTATCGGACGATACCGCAAAAAACCAAATACTGGAACATAAAACACACTTTTCCGAAAAATCTGTATAGCCTAATAGCCATGGAAAAATTGTACTTTAGGTCCCAGATACTAGTATACCAGTATCGTTCAATACTTGAACATATCAATTGCAAGTATCGGTCGATACTGGTACGATTTTACTGTTCCAGTATCGGTCATTTTTTATGTTCTAGCGATACTGGTACGCGTGATACCAGTTAGATCCGTCCCAGTATTGAACGATACTAGAATATTTTGTATGTGCCATTATCAGCCGATACTGGAACACTGACTTGGTACCAGTATCGATATCGAACGATACTGGATGTTCCAGTATCGGACGATACTAGTACAGTCCAGAATCTGGGACCTAAAGTACTCTTTTCCATAGCCATTAATGTAGGCCTATTATTTCAAAATTGGTGCCGAAGCCGAGTATTTTCTCGTTTATAATGTACTCTTTTAATGATGAAACTTGATTTAAGCCAACTTAGTTTTAGATTCGACTGTACGTTTGACCCTATCGGTATACCGCATTAAAGATCAATCTCAGTTAAAGGGGTACCAAGAGATGTGTTGAAGGCTGTGCCCTCAATTACGATAAAATCCCGGATTTCTAAATGTTTTTACAATTGTATTACATACACAAACTTACAGCTGTAAGGATTACGAAAAATCAGCCGTCTTTGTGCAATAAAGCGTAGTTTCAAAATTGTCCATCCCCGGCTCATACAGCATTTTATGGTAAACAGCGTTACGGTATTTTTTCTTTTCGATTCAAATTACATACAATATTACATAGATGGTGCTTTAAAAAAAAAGTTTCAATAAATAGCGATGATATTTTAAACATAATTAAACATTGTGGTAATCAAGTTTTGCTGCTTTAAGTTTTGCTGCTTTTTGTGAGTAGAAACAACAATAATGGCCAATTATAATGATTATCTTTAATATTAAGTAAATGTTGTATAAAAAATCTTAAACATTTTTTAGAAAACATTAAATTCACATGAATAGGCGGATAAGCAGGTTACAAGACACCAATCTATAATATATAGAGAGGTTATCCATGTAGTCATACGCAACGGTTTACAAAGGGGAATTGCACCCGGCCTATTCTACATTCAATTGAATCGATGCACGATGTCCAATTTATTGCATGAATCGTGTTACTTAATTGGCCTACACAGATGTATCCTGAAACAGGTGTGTCTTCTTTCTGACTATCTTAAACACAATTCGTCGCTGTTTAGACATACCGACACATCACGAAAATCAGCGTTTTGAGAAATCGTGTTTGAAAATTTTCCAATTTTTAAAGACTTGTTAGAGAGCATTTACATCAAATGTCACTTTCATTGTCAAAGAACACTAATAGATATATACTTATGTTTGTTATGAGCATGTTACAACAACAAATTGCAATTATTAATTAGGAGAAATTATGTCATGAAGTCATGTGCCGGTATCGTCTTGCTGATCATTTATGTCTAAACAACTTATATGAACAACATCAGTCAGCATACAGAAAATATCATGGTACAGAGACCGCTCTTCTTAAAGTACACAATGACATTTTACGTGAATTGGATGGTAAACGTGGCATTTTTTTCATTCTTCTCGACCTCTCTGCCGCCTTCGACACCATTGACCATTATATTCTGTTCAGGCGTCTTGAGTCAATTGGTGTCAAGGATTCAGCTCTGAGATGGTTTCAGTCCTATCTCAAAAACAGAACTCAAGCAGTAAACATAAATGGAACTATTTCTACACATGTTCCGCTAAAATATGGCGTTCCTCAAGGATCTGTGCTTGGACCTATACTATTCACCATCTATTCCTCTCCCATTGTTAGCATTGCTCGCAAACACGGATTAGATGTTCATTCTTACGCGGACGATACACAACTATATGTGCCTTTTAATTTAAATGATCGTAATAATGAAATGTCGGCCCGTCAACGCGCAGAAGATTTTAGAAATCAAGTCGTGGATGTCTGTAAACAAGCTGAAATTGAATGATGATAAGACAGAGTTTTTAATTATGACCTCCAAATTCAATCAACGTAAAATAAGTGATCATCATATCAATATCGACACTTCTTCTGTTCTTGCTCCAAAATCTGCTCGGAACTTAGGAATTGTGTTTGATAATCATAATAATCTATGTATGGATATACGGAATGTCAATAGTATAAGGAAAATGTTAACATTTGAAACCGCAGCTACTATCGTCCATGTTCTTATAACTTCTCGTATTGACAATGGCAATTCTCTTCTTTTTGGCATCACTGATCACTTACTACAACTTGCTCAAAATGCAGCTGCTCGCGTTCTCACAAAGACAAGGAAATTCGATCATATCACTCCAATATTGAAAGATCTCCACTGGCTTCCTGTTCGCGAAAGGATTCATTTTAAACTTCTTCTTTTAACTTGGAAAGCTTTGCATGGCACTTCACCAACATATATTGCTAATCTTCTTGTACTATATCATCCAAAACGTACTCTCCGGTCATCTGATAAACTGTTACTTGTTGTTCCACGGACTACTTCTTCATTTGGAGATCGCGCATTTTCGGTTGCTGCACCAACTCTCTGGAACTCACTACCTTATAATATAAGATGCTGTGATTCACTTGACTCTTTTAAGAACTTGTTAAAAACAAGATTATTTGACTCAGTTTATAATTGATTTCTTTGTTATACATGTACATGTATATGCAAATCATCCTTGTTTATGTATTTTTCATGTTAATTTGTATTTTTGTTTTATATGTTTGCGCCTCGGAATAGTTTTACCTAGATTGACGGCGCATTATAAATGCCATTATTATTATTAAGAAGAAAAATCTTCATATTCGTCCTACAGTGATATGCAGTGATATGCCGGTATGTCAGAACTGCAGTTACACGGTGGTCTATCATGGCAGAATATTGTGATGTACCGGTATGTCAGAATACAAAATGAGGTTTTCATGCCGGTATTATGTTAAAACCCTGGCATATCACACTAATTAGTGCGGTATCTCATTAGTTATTTACCTTTTTGTCTCAATTTTTCTGGAGAATAAAGAGTTTCATTTGTAGATCATAAAATGCAACTTAACTCATTTTGCCCAAAATGGCACATGTGCCGGTATGTCAGAACAGCGACGAATTATTATACCCGACAAGATTGCAGCCAATCCGTTACATGGTAGTCTCTATTAATATATATATCAATCAAATATTAACGGCCTTCATTCGGACTACGGTTCAAATTATTGACCCGCAGATATCTCGAAATCATACAATGTAGGTGCTTATAGCATGGTTTTTGGAGGCAGGGCAACCGTGCCCGCCTCCTCTAGGGGTAGGAAATGACCTAATGGGAAAACGACATCGTACGTACGGTTTACATGTGACAATGAATCCCTTACGTTTTACCATGTCACAGTACATACAAACAGATCCTCTCTGTTGTAGCGTACACCTATCAACAACGAGAGTCTCTTAACCTTTTTCAATTTAAGCCTGTTTAGCGAGTGCTTAAACTGGTTGGAGTACTTTTTGGCGTTGGCTGAGGTTTTTTAGGCGACATTTGTGATGTGATATGGCAACACTGCATATCTCATCAAATATCAGTTGTTTACACAGCTGCGATTAATTCATTGACTGTTAGGGCCAGCAATAATCACATCTTGACTGACTGTGGGTAAGACGAAATGCTTTAAAAGATTAAACGGTTTTTATTGTTTTAGGAAAGTTTAAATGCAAAATATGGAAAGAACGTGGCTTTATTGATATAGTTTCCCGTTTGAACGGTGGAAATCGGTTGGCTATTATTCAAGTTACCGAATTCTGATTTTAAAATATATTGAATTAATTAAACGTTATATTTTGCAACGTTATTTGTTCACGATTTTGTCCCATGGAAATAGTGTTGTACAAATTCACTGTGTATCAAATTCATTGGACTGTATTCAAATATTTCATTTAAAAAGTTTATGGTTTAAATATTTTTGAGGTTAAACTGCCATGGTGTCTATATTGTCAACATAGTGTATATTAATATATTAGTGAAATATAACCTCATAAAAATGAACCTCGGTAAGGGCCGCGGAAGGATGAAAGGAAAAAAAATAATTGCCGACACTTTGGAACTCGGTAGTATATTTTAACGGAATAAATCGTATTAAAAACTGGAAAGCATCTCAAACCATAGCTCATTCTTACGCTGCCCTTACTCTACACACGTGCGTCAATGGGATCGTGCATCAGTGTAAACACGCCACTAGCGTAACAACTTAATGACTTTTAGAAGGTCAAATTGAATTCTTTCTCAAGAAAATCACTCGGTATTTCTGAGACTACAGTTATAAAAGGAATATCAATATCATGAAACTGGTTGCATGGATTAGATAGGCCAAAGCAATGACACCGGTGTGTGAGACAAATGTGTTGTCGTTTGATGCAAGAGATCACCGCATACCGGCCACACAGTTACGGGCCGTGACATCGAAGCAGCCAGCAGCCATGGGCAGTGCCGTGTTGCGTTGCACTCGGCCTACCGTAAAACACGGAGGAGGTTCACTCATGGTTTGGCATTGTTTCTCGCGAGATGGATTTGGGGATTTGGTCTGTGTGAAAGGTAACATGGATCAGAAATGTTATCTAAACAATTTTTCAGGACTAACCAAATTAATACAAAGAAAGACTCATATTTCCTTTTCCATAAAAAAATGTTTATAAAGACATTAAATAAATAAAAATGCCCAAAATGGTGCATGCAATACACAGACGATGCGCACGTAAAATACATGCATGTGAACAGGTGTATGTCTCTCTTATCTGCCTATTGTTTAGATTTGGTTCAGTCAGGCCGGTGCCACTGGTTCAGTATAGCGCACTCTATCCATCCTTCACCCGGAAGTTACAGCGTAAACTGTCAATCAGTCGTTGTGAATGAATATTCAGTTATGACTATTCATGATCTCACACGATGTGATCGTCGCGATCCGGCGTCACGCGTCATTCCCAACTGATCTGATTACAATATTCATAAAATGCAAATAACGCCGCGCCCCTCCTCTGTCACTGCCAGACTAAGCCATCCACAATTTAAAATTCGTATTTTGTTCTACGTAAATTAATTTCAAATAACAAATTCTGAATGTTTCGTGTCACATAAGAACTAAATTCTGCCATCATTAAAGCAAATCAGTTCTACTCTAAATCACAATCAGCTTTTTTACCATTGATTTACTATTTTTGTGCCACAAATCATGTTTTGAGCCGATAAAATCAACCACGTCTTTAGTCGTCTGGTTCGCTACGACCATGATAGTGCGCGTAAGTTGCTGTTTACAGTGTGCTTTTTCATAACATAACATGATATTAATGTTGAATAATATTTTGGAGAAATGCGGGGAGAAATGTCCCAGCAAAATATTGAATGAAACCTGAAATGTTGTGAAATTGTTTGCATATTGTTTTAACCTGAATGCTATACGACCATGGGATGTTAATTTAATTCAAAAGTGGATTGAATTTAATTATGGCATGTTGTATAGAATTGGAATTATGACTTTAATTAATTTTCCACTCACACTCTTATACCCCTCAGACGACCAAGTATTATAAACCTTGTTTCTCTTTTGTAATTATGTTGGTAAATACAAAATGTCGTCTTAACCACAGTGGCGAAATGTCGGTGAATATTATGATGGAAAATGTTAATTTGCGGCGTTGGTAAAATAAGCCGTAAAGCTCCTTGTATGGTGTGTTAACAGAAAATACGCTCATTCACTGTTAGGAAGTGACAAATGAGCGAACCAAATTGCATTTAAATAATTTTCAGTTGAGATGTCAACACAATTATTAATGATATCCTTCACCTTTAACCGTGTAAAGTTGAATTACCCTCATTTATTTTGGCATAGAATGAGGGAGCCAAATATAACGTGTATATTATTATGTTGGTAAAAGTTCCCAAACTTAGGGCATTTTCATGATCTGTTTATCTGCAGTCCCAACAATTCCGAGGCGGACGCAGAGTGCCTTTTTCATTAAGGATTCCGTTAAATTTCTACATGAACTACCATTCTGTGCAACAACTGTGACCGTGGAACGTCGTGCAAAGTATGTATGAATAACTTTTATTGTGTCAGAGCACAAGAACACTGGGCGAATGACGCCGTTGGACATTGGTCGTCTTGATGTGTATGGGAGCAACACAACTGTCGACACGCAATACTTCGTTTGAGGTGCCAATGAACAATTCGTGAGGCGAAGGACACCGTTACAAGATTGTGCACAAATCTTTTTTTCGCATTAAGAACAATTATTTATAACTGAACTATTTACCAATATGATGTGATCAACTGAAGAAGTTGTTTTCTTTTCATCATTTTTTTTGGGAAATAAATAAGCGTTATAGAATAACTGGGTCCTTTTGTATTTTACTTTAGCGTCGACTGAGTGCATGACATTGGGGTGACAAAGATACATACGCGTGCGTAAATGCTGCGCCTGATAAGTAACGTCACTGTCCAGAGGAAGCCCAATAGAGTATAGTCAAGTGTTCTTGTAAGAGATGCACAATATTACTTGATTACAAAATAAAATCCTCATTTCTTGCCGATTCTAATTTATTTTTTTAAATTATCATCTTGTCGATACGGACCTGTCCGAGCATACCTCCATGGCAACAACATACCCGAACGAAAACCTTAAAACTCGAAACTGTTGGAGCCTGCTGATTTGTTTTGGTAACTGTATACAAGGCTCGGTGAGAGTAAATGGAGAGCTTACAGATTGGTTCGCTACCAAAGTTAGAGTTCGTCAGGGCTGCATAATTCTCCACTCCTATTCAACATCCTCCTGGAGTTGGCGATGCTATATATGCCACTCACGACACCAGCTGGTGTCAAATATCCGCTTCGCAGATTGGACTGGAACAACCTTCGTCTGACATCCTTATCAGAATCAAGCAAAAAGGCACAAGACAAAAAACGAATGGCGCAAAGCCTTGCGGAGGATGGCATCACTCAACCAAGTTGGAGTGGACGCCACAAAAGTAAGTAAAGTATTAAGTAAGCAATAACACACTTAAATAATATTGTTTAGTTATCCCCTGCATGTTCACACAATACTAAAAATACCTATGGTTCGGCCTCATATGGCCCAAACCATAGGTATTTTCTGTGTTGTGTGAACATGCCGGGGATAACGAATTTATCGTTTAGTCAATCGACCTCAAACAAAAATGGAAAACACTTTCAAGAAACAATCTAAAACAACGTCGAATTCAACTCCTAATTCTACCTCCGTACGGCTCTCTGCTGTCACCTCTCTTTAATAAAAAGGTGAAAAATAGGGCTGGCTTTTTTGTTGGCAGAAAATGTATTTCTTGGCGTGGATCGGCCTTTATGATATGGACTACCTCGGCCTCAGAATGAATCGAAAATCGTCCCGCTTGAGTTTTATAATCCACCATTTTGTGTGTTTGTATTTGTGTGCCGTGACATGACCATGATCCGTATCGATATAATGGACGCATATCACAAGAGGTTGACCTCTCGTAAAGTACGCGAGGTCAACCTCACCGTCCAAAAATCCGCAACACGTAAGCTAGACCTCACGGCTCTGATTGGTTAGTGGCATTTTGTGTGTTTTCAAGCATGCGCGCGCAGCTGATGGAAGTGCGCCCGCGTATGTCGAACTGTGGTCAAGAGAATATGTGTCGTAGGTCCATTGTTAATTTCAAGCAATTCTTACACAGACGCAATGCGACTCGCTTCACATGTTATACATGTATCTTACCTATCATATAGCGCAAATGCTTGGTAACGCAGTTAATCTATACGATACGGAATTATATCGTGTGTTCTGTGTTTCATGTTTACACGATATGGATCAGATTTCAAACGTGTTAGCTAATGAAATTGGGTATTTACACCTACTAAACGATAATGGTGGTATTTTGGAAATCTCTATTTTGGTAAATTCTAAGTCATGGTTCTATGTACAGCTAACTTCTACTTTTCCACTTGTTGCCAGATAATTGAATAGACGGACGCATAAGAGCTAAGGTAGTGGTAGCATTTGACTACAACCTAATTATTTATTTCGTGACCTTTGTTTGATCACCCACATTGGCAATAGTTATATCAACAGCAATTATACATATCATGATGCTTTAACAAAGTAGCATTGAATTTAAATGTTTTATCTGTAAAAGTTATTTGTGCCATCGCCATGTAAATGACGATGGACTTGACGTGTATGGTGTAATATGTAAATATCCCGTGAAATCTGCTGTTGAAGTTTAAGCTATCCAATTTTAATTTTTAACATGTCATTACGAATTTAGTTTGCCAATTTCTCCACTATAATGACATTTCTACTTCGGACTACAATTAACACATAACCGTACAATAATATTATCCTTTTCATCTTTCCTGACAATTACTCATTAATGTTCACAATTTTATTCCTTGAGGCCTAAACAACCCCCATGAGCAAAACCGCCCACCAAGGAACCCATCAAGGAGACTTGCCCCAACAAGACTCCCCTCCCACAACCCCCCCCCCCCCCCTTCATGCCAACAGTTATTCATTATTTAACCTTCTTTATATTATTTTACTAACCTATGGTATTGTATACAATATAACAACAACAAAATTTAAAAATAGTTTGTTGTTGTTTGTGTGTTTGTTTTTTGTTTTAGTCAAGAATTTTAACAGGAGTGTTATATTTGCAACATATACCGGTATTATCATCCTCAGATGATGGTGGACCGCCAGACTCGGTGGTATCATTTTTGGATGGTTGTATTAATCAAATAACTCACGAGGTTGATTTTTATTACTCATTCGGTATTTGGACCTCCTCTTGCTCTTGAATTATTGAACCCACCTCTTGATGAGGGCTTATTATTCGGTTTCCTTCACACTCCCTTGCACCGTGGTTCTCGATTTGGCAGACTTGTCAAGCATGTAGAAATTTGCACCTGGAACGTTTGCATCCTGCGCCATTGAATTGGAAACAATATGGCTTGCCGCCGGGGGCGCGAAAGGAAGCTGAGTGCTGGGCATTGCGAAAATCAGGCGCAGTAGCTAACTTTTGATGAGTGGAAGGCACTGCCACATAGACATGATAGAACGCCCACATCTCGTTGTCAATTGTGGCTCATGACCTTTCGGGATGCGCCTGCTGCCGCATCCGAAACTGCGAGTCATAGGCCTACTCCTTTCACCCTCCACCCTCAAAAAACGCGCTGCCGCTGTACGCATCAATTGCCCATATTTCAAGATTTCCTGCGCGCGGTTTGGATGAGACCTTAAAAACACTGCCGAGAAAACGAAAAAGGCGCTAGTCCAGGATTTAATAGACGTAATTTTGGGCGCTGTTTTGGGGGGATTTTCTCTACCGACGCAAAGTCGACATAATCACCCGCACAATTTTCTCTTTTATATATGTTGTGGTAGACCCTCGCCCAAGGGGCTACATAGAGAAGAGAGAGATGATACAGAACCAAAATTAGGGAGGTTTTGAAATGGCTGTTGCTGTACGTGTAGGCCTAACCGTTTGCTGTTGAAGGACTATTCACAACATCCCTAACGACAGGGCTGTTGAAGCCCAAGGAGGCCCGATTATAATTCATATCTAGCTCACCGGCTTACTGCATACTGCTCCTGACACTCGGCAACCCTCCATTAGCTTCGGATACACCAACAACTTGCGGAGAAACCGGCGGTATCGGAGCTGCAAATTCTGCAAACACACCACTCGAGCCGCCATCTTGTTGACATCCTCCATCCAACGCACGTGGTACCGGAAGTGGCCCGACACATGGGATAGGTGGCCCGGTACTCTGAATACCGTCTTGTGAGGCGTTCGCTGGCCGACCCGCTGAATCATTTGACGACGTACCGCTCGTTCCGGGGCGAGTTTGCGAGCTGGTCCTGGGCTAGTTATGTGACCTGTCGACTGCATGTTGTTGTCCGTCTGCGAGGGCGGCAGTTAGATGACGGGCCTGTGCCCGCGTTTGGCGAGCGGCTGGCGGGTTTCCCGGTGCCTTCCGCTTCGTACCACGGCCCCTTGCCATATTAATGAGAGTTGCAGTTAGTTATCCTTTTATGAGAGGGGCACACCGTAAATATCGTCGACTTTCTTAGCTTACAAAAATCCAACGAAACCACCAGCAAATGCAAATATTAAACAGTAGCTACATGTAGTAGCTAACAAACCCAGACAAACATGGAGAAATTATAGTTCAAACCACAGCAAAGGTGAAACCAAGCTCTTAAATCAAAATGTTTTGTTTTTTCTTCTCCAACTGAAAGGGTGACCGATCTGGTTGTAGTCAAACGAAAGAATGAACAATGTGGCTTACACATTGGTTAAGCCCAATTATTTGGCGGGAAACGCTGCCCTCAAACATGACTAGGGAGCAAGGGTGAAATTCAACTTCCTGTCACTTCATGCAAATTAAGTAATCTGTAATACTACTATTATGTAATTATGTTATCGATAACACTATTCTGTAACCGTTAAAAGGTTGGCGAAGATAACAGATGTCGATACAAATCGCGCAGACCTCATCCAGGGTTGACAGTCCCGGGGTAGACCAACCCTGGGTGGACCACCCCTGGGTGGACCAACCCTGGGTGGACCAACCCTGGATGGACCAACCCTGGGTGGATAGGGTTAGGGCTAGCGTTAGGGTTAGGGTTAGGGTTAGAAACAGTCCATGGGTGGATAGTCCCGGGGTTGTTTTAGAATGATCCGAACAGTCCCGGGGCTGTTTTAGAATGATCCGGACAGTTCCGGGGCTGTTTTAGAATGATCCGGACAGTCCCGGGGTTGTTTTAGAATGATCCATCCTTGTTTTACCTCCCCGACCACCAACCCCTGAGTGTTTTAACATATAATTTATAATCAATATAGTTTCCAAGGTGTTTTTAAACAGTATTATTGCGCTTTATTCCGTGAGGGCGCTCTATTAGAGTCTACCAAGGGTTGGTCCACCCCGGGACTGTCTACCCCGGGTGGAAAGTCATGTGGGTATTTCCATCGCTGCATATACGAGAGGGTATTAAGAAGTTTTAGAAATCACCCAGAATGAAAGAATCCAGAAACTTAATTTTGATATGTGATCCTTCAGACATCTTTACAAAGTCCCTGTGCAAAGTCACACATTTCTCTTACTATTTATTACCTGTCCACAGACCGCCATTGATTGATCCTTAGATTGCCTCATGTTACCCATAAGATTATTATCACTAAGCTTGTTTGGATTTTTCTTAATCCATATAGGTGTAAGTTCATACATGTAATATAATTGTAAAATTAAACCAATCCCAGTTTTTATCAGTAATTGAGGGCGCAGCCTCCAACACATCTCTTCGTGCCCCTTTAAAGGGAACTTTCTAGAGAGGGTAGTTGTCATCATCAAGGCTTCGACAACGGTACATAACCATCTGTTGTACCCAATGGAAAAAAACTAACGTGATACGGGTTTGTTTTACCAAACGATGGATCGTCCACCGACTGATAAACATGTTCCATCATATTATCTTGAATATCCGTCGAAGTGGTGGCGCTTCCGGTGCTAGATTGCGTAGCGAGTGGAGCTCTTTTACCAGGTGCTGGTCGATTGGATGTGCTGCGTGGTGGTGGTGGCGGGCCAATTTCGTAATCATTTGATGATTTTGATGCTCTTTTCTTTTTTTCTTTTTGTCGGTAGATTTGATAAGATGCAATCACGCTCACCACTAGACCTGCCGTCAAAGTAATGGGTATACTAATAACCACTTCCCAGTTAAGTGTAGATTTGGCTTCGTATAGTGGTACACCGCTTCCATTTTGTGCGGTCGTCATAAGTTCGGTCAACTGCGGATTGTCGGGGATGAAGCTTGACTTGATCGGGTCTTCAACAAAACAGAACATACTCCTGTCTAGACGAGCGATATATTGAGAGCGTAATTCAGAAGGGGAGGTGCACGTGGCGGGTTCCGTTGGGTCATTTGCTCTGTACCATTGCCTCAACGGATCCACTTCACAGTCGCAATGCAGAGGGTTTTCCGATAAGTGTAGCGCTTCCAAACTTGTCACCGCCTCCAGAAATGCGTCTATGTACGGAAGAGTGGTTATATTGTTCGTGGACAAGTCTAACGACAGAAGCGGTAAGCCTATAAAACAGTCCACGGCAATCGATACAAGGCCGTTTTCTTTCAACGAAATCCAAGCTAGGTTGGTCAGCTCTCTGAAGGCGTCACTGCCAATGATAGCAATCTTGTTGCGGGAAAGATCTAATTCCCTGAGATGATTTAGTCCGATAAGACTTCCTGGAGCGATATGACTGATGTTATTCCGACTCAAGCTCAATTTTGTCAGAGCAGTAAGATATTGAAAAACACCTTCGGCGATTTCCGTCAAGTTGTTCTTAACCAGAAATAGTTCTGTCAGCGAGGATAACCCATGAAAGGCGTCCTTCTGCATTTCTCCGATGTCATTGCTGTCAAGATACAATTGCTGAAGCTGTGACAGGTTGCAGAAAGCCTCGTCTGGTATGGTCGTTATGTGGTTGTCGTTCAGCTGGATCTGGGTGACCTTGGTAACATTGCCGCACATGTTTGCCGGTATCTGTGAGATTTTGTTGTTGCCAAGGAGGAGAACCTGGACATTTGGGTATTCCCCAAGGTCACGTGGGTCGATCACTACTATGTTGTTGTACGTTATATCGAGGTGGATGATCATGCGACACTCACCGGCGACGCCTGGGATGCTCGATAACTCCCGGGCTTTACAATTCGCAAAAACTAAGGGTCGGACACGGCACACGCTTTCGCAGTTGTCGCCACCATCCACTGGCGTGGCTGAAGTGTAAACCGCTATCACTAATAATAAACCTACGCGAACGATTACTCTGCTGCATCGGCCATAGACGATCCGTTTCTTAAAAGCAGATTTTGAAGAGTGGCGCTGGCGAATTTCGAGGCCAAACATCGACATAATGCTAGGTTGGTTTTTCCTGAGATCTGAAAAGAGGCAATAAATTCTCTTTTTTAATGCTAAATATTAACTAATCTTATTATAATTAGATTATGTAAGATTGAGCTAAAACGTCATAGTCATAGTCATAGCCTGTCACATATGATTTCAACCCATAAAGTACAAAAGGTTTGACCCCCCTAAAGTTATTTAGGTCATCTTAGACATTAAAAAGTTGGTCAGAATGATTCCTGAGATCATAAGGAGCAAAAAAGTAAATCGTTGTATTTCCACCCGATGCTTAGTTTCCGCGATATAGGGTAAAAAGGTCAAAGGTCAATATGTGCCTCAAATTTCTTGTACAGGGGTCAAATTCTGAAAATGCTCCGATTTTGATCAGAATGGTCTCAAATTGTTCAAAGGGTACACCTTGCCATAAAAAGAATAGTTTGCCATATCTACAAATTAGGCATGTATTAGTGTCAGTAAGTCAAAGGTCAGGAAGCTAAACCGCTAATGTGTGCCGACCTTTCACCTAATGAAACTACATTACACCATAATTTGACCCCTGTAGTACTTTCAGGGGGTCTAGGGCCTAGACCCAGCCGAGGGGGTCATTCTGACCAACTTTTTTTGTCTTAGATGACCTAAGTAACTTTAGGGGGTCAAACCGTCTGTACTTTATGGGTTTAAATCATATGTGACAGGCTCTGGTCCTATCATGTTTGAATCCTGCTACCGGTGGGGCTAATTTTCTACCACTTTCCCGCCCATTTCGTCCCTCGATAGTTTTATCCTAATATCATACATACCATGCATACAGAGACGTAAGGCTTAATTGAAAAACTGCTGTCATCGTTGATGATGCGTGAAAGACTCGGAGTCACGTGTGCTTTGATAACCACTCCACGTCGTTGCGGGCGTCGCTTTGGGACTGTGTTGTTTCAGTATTTATGATGAGACGAAATACATGACATGTCTAGTAATCTATATGGCACTTGCATGCATGCCTTAGTTCAAATCACCCTTTACCTATCCGTGTATAGTACCAATCCCTTGGATCCATTTCAGGATAACATATTTAAAACGGGTGATTGTCATTATCAATTGCTATTTTATGTGATTAGGCGACGAAAAAAAGAATATCTACAGCGAGGCCCGACCGACCCATTTTCTTTTTAGAAATTGGAGAAACACTATATGCACGTGTTTTGGGGTTATTTTAGTTTGTCAAAAAACGGTGGTGGGGACAGACCCATGCACCCAACCTGAGAGGTCAATTCGCCCGTAGAACTGCGAATTTGTCGAATAATAAGACAAACCTATGATCTCGAGCTAGCGACCTCCCAAGCTCAGTAGGGCTCCAAGTGCTTCATTATGCCATATATCATCCTTAGACGAATTCGCATCCTACAGGAGAACTTACGTGTTTTTGGTTGCTGGTGTGGGTTTTTTTGTTTGTTTTTTTGTGTGTGGGGTGGTTTTTAGTAGAAACCTGCATACATAATATTAATTTATCTATAATTAAAAATTGTTGTCGCTGCAACAAATTGAAGCGATTGACCCATTGCGGCTGGATATACAGGGTGTCTCAAAACAAGCTAACAACGCACCTTCAGGTGATCGTAACTTCTTGAAAAAGTGTCGGAATAGAACAATCCAAACGACAAAATAAAGTCAAATTAGTTGGCTATTTATTTAAAGAAAATTTGATTCGGTTATGTAATTACGGGGAAATGAGCGATTGTGTAACAGTAGTCAAGGACACTTCCATCGAAGTTTGTGTATTATGTTGATTTTAATGTTGCGCGGGTGGTTACATACTTATTCTCTTTTATTAGCCACCACTGTTCAATACTTTGATAAATGCATAGCTTCATATCATAAGAGTACTGAGTCATCTATCGTAACACTCATAACGACCAGTAAATATTAACAATACAACTCATTGTAAGGATGAGAGAATATTAAGGTTAAGTTTGTTTTCAATTGTGTTAATAATTTGAGCTTTGTGCATAATTGGCATTATTCCAGCCTTTATCATGTTTATTGTCATGACATTTTATGCGCAACGGTTTGAACTTGTCAATAACTGTTCAGTTCAGACTATGGACTTGAAGTCCATGTTCAGACTTATCATCGCTTTGTTTTCAATTGTGATAAAGAGACTGAACTTATCGGTCAAATTGGCGATAGTAAACTTAAATATTTACTAATATCAAGTTTAAAATATGATGATAATTACCTTGACAACTTTTACGTGCAATGTTATGTTCAACTTTGCTAAAAGCTGGCATATTATTTAGTTTAAACGAAAAATGAAGAACAAGAAGAACAAGTTAATGAATGTTATCTTTGAAAAGAAGTATTGATCGATTTCGTGGCTGTGCTGTCTGAATCAAATATGAGCAAACTAGGATGGAAGTTTTCTTTGACTACTTGTACGTAATCACTCATTTCTACGCAATTACAGAACCGAAGCAAACGCGGTTTTCTTTGAATTGTAGCCAAGTAATTTGACTTTCTTTTGCCGTTTTAATTAATTTATTCCGACACTTAGACCGTCTGCTGTATACCAATCTGAATGGATCATTGGTTTGAAACTAACACCGCACAGCCTTAACCTGGGCTACATTTGTGTTACATGGGTCTATTTCATGAAATATAAATCCTCTCACAGTTTCAGTAGAATAAATCAAAAAAATACATCTAAAGGGTATGAAACCATATATTATATTTGGAACGTTTATAATCTAAGGATTGTAAATATGGTAGCCAGAAATCAAATATACATGGTGACCAAGACATGTATACAGGGTGTAACAATTAAAATTGTATACAAAATAATGATTTAATTTTTCTTCTTCCATTGTCTAAATGCAGGACCTATATAAAGGCTAGGCATGTTTTTGTTGTAGTTGAGTAAATAACCCATCCAGTCATATACAATATTAATGGGTCAACTTATTACTATTAGGAAAAATATATACAGGTCAAATAAGATTTTAAGGTCTTCCAACAATACATTGCGCGAACGCCAGCCAACTAAAGCTTTTTTTCACACAATGCATTTGTCGAGCTCTTATGTTTTAAAAATAAGAAAAAAGAACACTGATAGCTAATTTATTCATTGATGTAAACTAAAACCTAAGAGCTCCAACGATGAATGCGCTGCGAAGCCATGATTGTGTGCACATGTCTATGGGAACCGAGACAAATTGAACACCAGAATTAGGGCATTTTGCAAAAGCGCAACGCATTGTGTTGGTGTTTTTAAATCTTCTTTTATACAGGGTGGTCAACAACAACAAAAATACTGGAAAAAATAACTAAATTATGCAAATACAAATCAGGACTATTGCTTTTACATCAAAATCAGAGCCTTGATAACTCCCTTCCAATTTTCCTTAAAGAAAAATGTTGAAACCTATATAAAAACGAGTTTATGACTATTTTATATGCTCATGGTTCATCCTACTTCGTTACTCAGATTTGGAAATTAGTTAATTAGCTTAATTAATACTTTAAGTAAATGATGTAAAGCATTTTTGCATCATTTAGAACTAAACTGGCACCAAAACTACTAAGAATTAGAAGGCTCTTTTACAGGACAACGCTCCATTTTCACCCATATATTAGGCAGTTATCTCCACCTCCTCCTCCTCTTTCTCCACCTCCTCCTCCTCCTCCTCCTCCTCCTCCTCCTCCTCTTCCTCCTCCTCCTCCTCCTCCTCCTCCTACTCCTCCTTCACTTCCTCCTCCTCCACTTTCTCAACCACCTTGACTAATTATGCTTAACGAGCTGTATTAATTAAATCAAAAGTGATAGATTTTTTTTCTCTCTTCAGATTATTAAAGGATATTAAATTACCTGTAAAATAAGCCCAAACATAAGTCAATCTCACAGAGGGTTACATACAATATCATAAAGACACACAAATAATTAAAATGTAACAAAACCATCTTTTGGGGTGCTGAGGTAAAATAAACGTGACCTTTAGTTATAAATATGGACCGGGGCAAGTATGTTTGTTCTTTATATTATGGAACTCGATATTGGTATCAAGTTTCCACTATACATCCTTCAAGCGATTCGAGCAAACACTTTCCATCAAAAGGAACTTATCAAAATCAGTTAGAGGTTGGTATAGATGAGGTGACCGTTGTTTACATCAGTAGTGTTTGCAAATTGATTAGCGCCTGGTCTAAAGACATGTTAGAGGTACTAGTCCATGACTACTGCATACATACTACATTTATTCGAAAGCAAAACACACATCACTGAGCACCAATTTTAAAAGCACATGCCCTTATGGTGCGTACGCATACTGCCGGGCAACCAGATTTAGTACCTGGTCTCTCATTGTGCTTAGGGATGCAGAACATGACTACTGCACTATTACACCGTAAGCATGGTAAGTAATGATCAATCAAGTGTGAATTAAAGCACATTCCCTGTAGGTGCGCACGCATACTGCAGTCTGCCGGGCACTACGTCACCGGTCACACCATCTATACGCAGGAAAGTTGAGATAGAAGAAGAATAATCCCTGCTCACTCAAAAGTTAATGTGGCTTGCCGCCTATGATCCTATAATGGAGGTCCTCATATGACGTAATTTACAGCAATCATGGCAGATATTACTGAACTTTGTTCACCAAAAGTATAAAAAGCTAACAATCTCATTTCATAACCATGCGAGTTAACATCACTTTCAAAAATCCCGCATCAATGCAAAGAATAAACTGAATGGTCTGTAATAGCCATGATTCCGGTGAATGACACATGATTGATTCCTTTGTGCAAAGCCGACAAGCAGGGTGATAAGTGCACATGGGCAGTTGTATTAACAATGAGGTCAGTCAATTGACCCAGTTGTCATAGCGGACAGTGTTGTGGTCATACGATGTTCCCTCAAGCTTGTATCAACAGTCCAGTCCCTTCGACCGTTGCGTTTGTTGATAAACATTGGATGTAAACAACGGTCACCTCATCTATATACGTAAACCCATTCATCTTCAGATGTTGTGAATTATAAATAATCACAACCCCTCACTGAGACATACTACTTACATTATATACATTTGCGAATATACCAGTCAGCTCCTGAACGAGAGACTGTTTCACTCGAGGGCGCTACAAATTGAATGGTGAGCGTCACCGTGGTAACGTGTACACGTCAATTTGTGCAATCATTGCATTTTCGCTTTTCAACCCTAAATATTTGCATACAAATTAACATCTTAACAAATTGAGTGCAGCCTAGCTACCAGAATTCCTCGCGGCAGCTAGTCCAATGATTGTATCTTACCTTTGAACCCAATATCTCGCAATACAGGTCAAAATACACCATTTTACCGTGATGAGACTACCATCTTCTTGGCGAGTTTATACTATTTTAATGAGTTTAAGTTAAGTGTGATACATTTTACATTATATATAATCATTGTAGTATCATATAGTGAAGATTTTGTTAACATTATCTCAGAGATTTATTTTATGGTTGAAAATCGGCAAAATAGGATTTTCTTTCCTTCTGTGACGGGAGATCGTTCTCCTGGAAACGCGGTCCCATTCCCAAACTCGCCCTCTATTGAAATATCAAACTTATTCGTCATCCAGCGGAAGACAGTCTCCCGTACGCGTCACTTGAGGGCGTACATCACTAATTCGGCCCTCATAGACTTCACATGATACGCGAATATTAACGGTGTGGCTTTGTAATGTTACCACTAACTACTCAAAGGACCACATGCAGTTTCATCTCTCTCTGTTTTTTCTTAGTGTCATGTTATACATTTATATACATTTATATATAATGTATTGTAATGTAATGAATAACAGGCGCGTAGCCAGCTTCCCGGTCAAGGGTGGGGGCAGAATAATATTTTCGTCCCGGTTTTGGGAACTGTGGGAACATAATTCGGGTAGTCTCAGGCTCTCAGCATGTAATGTTTTCTTCGTTATGGAAGAGTAAAATAATAACGAACAGTGGCGGCACCAGCATCCTTTTTCTTTGGAGGGCAAAAATTGTCGGGGGCAAGAAATGTTGTAGGTAATGTGCGCATAAAGCGCGCGAAAATGCTGACATTTAATCTCAAAATTGCCTGAAAATTAGCTTGATTTGGTGTGAAATTATTTTATGCTAATTTGGGTGTAATTTTGACATTTCGATTGTTTGAGGGGGAAATTGAGTGGGCTTGATATAACTGGGGCCTGGATTTTACCGGGCTGGAAAGCTCCATTTCCCGGACTTTCTGCCCGGTAAACATGGTCCTTTGGCTGAAATATCGCGGTAAACGCAACGTATCGCCTTGAATTAGGGTTAAATAAGCCTGTCGTACATATATTGGGCCGTATTTTCGTACGCTGTTAAACACGGTTTTAAGCTAAACACGCGTCTAACTTTGACTTTAGACACATCGTTTAACTAAACGCGATTCTCGTACATTTGCTTAATTTAAACACGCGTCTAACTCGCCGAAATGTGTCTAACTTTAAACATGGGTACGGGTGTAGTTTACTGCGAGTTTAACTAAACTCTCGCATCAACTGAATGATCATTCAACCGTGTCCGGTGCAAGCTGATGTGCGGATCGTGTGGTCTTTAAAACTACCGTGTATTTAAGGCATTCGGTCGATATCTATTGTAACCCATCAGGGACACAATGAATTAAATACCTGTATACAATCAACGCAGGAACACTCTGGGAACGAGAATTGCAGAGTTTAAATCGTGTTTTGGTAAACACGTCGTTTAAAGGATAAACTCACGTTTAAGTTATACACGCGTTTAGTTAAACACAATTTTAGTACGATAATACGGCCCTATGAACGGTAGAAACGCTAAGCGGGCGAAAACGCCAAACAAAATTCACACCGGGAAATCTTTTTTTGTTGTTGATCATTTCAATGACTTTATTCATACCTCACTATCAGACTATAGCAACTGGGGTTGGACTTGGACTTGGCTACTGCGTTCCTGCGAGGCCAGTGGTCAGCATGAAATGGTGTGGCAGTTCACAGTTCTAGATACTCTTTTCCTTCTTCTCTTTGTGTATTTTCCCTTTTCTCCTTTTCCCTTTATTTTTTTTCTTTTTTCACCTTTTCCCTTTTTTCTTTCCTCTTTTCCTTTTCTTTGCCTTCCCGATTTTCGCTCAATTTTATGTCAGGGGGACTCTGCCCGCCCCCACCACCCTGACACCCCCGACACCCTCTGGCTACGCCCCTTGAAATATCGACAGCCATTTTTTCTTCTTCTTTTTTCAATTTTATAACTTGAAATGTTTATTAAAAAAGATATACAATTGGGGTTTTTTTTGTTTGGTTTTTTAGATTTGATGCTGAAGTTTATTCACACTCATTCCATACAAATGATACATGATCTCGGCTTGAAGGTACAAATGAATGATATCCCAAGATAAACTATATGGGCCGTATTCTCGTACGTAGTTAAACACGGTTTTAAGCTAAACACGCGTTTAACTTTGACTTTAGACACAGCGTTTAATTAAACGCGATTCTCGTACATTTGTTTTACTTAAACACGCGTCTAACTCACTGAAAAGTGTCTAACTTTAAATATGGGTACGGGGGTAATTTAAAGCGCGTTTAACTAAAATCATGCACCAACTGTATGCCTTGAATGATCACTCAACCATACCTGATGTGCGGATCGTGTAGTCTTTAAAAGTACCGTGTATTTAAGGCATTCGGTCTATATCTATTGTAACCCATTAGCCCCACAATGACATAAATACCTGTATACAATCAACGCAGACCACTTTGGGGACGAGATTTGCAGAGTTTAAATTCGTGTTTTGTTAAACACGTCGTTTCAGGGATAAACTCACGTTTATGTTAGACACGCGTTTAGTTAACACAGTTTTAACCCTTACAGCCCCGCACCCCATGAAATCCCATTTCCCAGCCTGTCGGTTCCACCTGGCGCTGAGGTTTTTGGGTGAAATAATGGCCCCGGGCTACATAGCTGGGCGAATACACTCGCCCAGCATAGCTCCCCCCGTGGCTCAGTTGGTAGAGCGTTCGACTTGTAACCGAGAGGTCGTGGGTTCAAACCCCGGGGCGTGGCACCTCTTGTTGTGTGTGGGTTTTTTTGCTTGAAAAAAAATTCGTTGGAAAATCCACCGGGAGTGTTAGGGTTTCGTGCGTAGTTAAATACGGTTTTAAGCTAAACACGTGTTTAGTACGAGATAACGGCCCTTATATATTCTTATGAATGTATTTATCTCCTTGTACATAAGTACCTTCCTTTATCCTCACCGTCAAGTTTTATATTTTTAAAAATCCTAAAATATTTCCAAACAAGTGTTGATATCTTAAGAACACAAATCGTCGCCGTTTATTTATTAATGTTCTTTGACAATGATAGTGACATTTGATGTAAATGCTCTCCAATGAGTCCTCAAAAATTGAACAATTTTCAAACACGACTTTTTCAAAATGCTGTTTTTGTGATGTGTCGTTATGTCTTACCAGAGAAGAGATGTGTGACCCGAGGGTGGGGCAGTCATGTGTTATGTTGTAATCATCCGCGTGAACGAAAACGCGGAATAAGCATGATAAGGGTGCTTTTATTTTATGGGACATTCCACAAAAAATGGGATCATTTCACTGCTTTGGAAAATGAAGAAAAAAACAGAGTTTCAAATCTGCTTACTTTGATTATTTTTGATGACCCAATTATGCAAAAGTTATATATACTCAAACAATAATGTTTGCGAACACCATTGCTCACATTTGTACGGACGAAACCATGTCATTCCGGTCACTTTATATGTTTTTTCACTAGGTGAACGGCGTTATCTAGTGTAATATTGCATTGATAGTATCATTACACCCCTAACCAAGTCAGAATATGACATAAAAAGTATTGCTTTTGTCGTTGAAAGGTCTCCCCAATATTTGACAAGTTATGCGACAGAATGAAGAATGAATTTCATTTTTGTAGCCTCAACAAATCCCTTGCTATGATTCAATGCTTTTGACAACCATGTGCTTTCAATTTATACCTTTTTCCAAAACTTGTTTTGTCAAATTAAGTCAAGTAGAAGAATATTTCCCTTTCTCTAATGTATCAATTGTTATATTTTCTTGAAGCCCAACATTGAAATTGTATGTCATTAGATAAAGATAACTTTATCTCCTATTTTAATGGTATTATACTTGGATTCACGTAGATGATAGTTATTGGAATGAAACATAGATACAACAATTGAAACTGACACACATCAAGTTACCACGTAGCCTAGCTGTTGCAGAAACTTTATTTGTTTTATCAATTGTAATACTAAAAAATGATTTAAACCAAATATTTGGGCTGCATTTCCCAATATTGTCCGTCAAACAGTGGTCAAATATTTTATTTTCACTTTAAATGTTTAATATTGCGTGCATTTTCGTTTAAAAGGGGTATGTACCATTACAGTATTATTGTATTAATAACATGCACACTGCATCGCATATTGTGAAGTTTTTTTTATAATTTTTTTATTGATAATGGACATTTTAGCGTGAATTCCGTTATCCTTGTGAACAGCGTTATCCATGTTTTAATATCCTGACAGCACACGCGCTTTAAGCCTGCCGATACCACATGCTCAATACTTATATATGTGGATTATGAGCCATATATTTACACTTACAGCATATTCTAGAAGAAACCGTTTGGTTCACAAAGTGATATGCGTCATAAAGAAAGAAGAAGCAAACTCACTGTTTCCAATATTTCGCTGCTGTATCTAGACTTCTCATAGATTTTCCAAGGAAGAAATATTGTTCTCTTGCAATATTTTCTTCAAATGAGGGTGATAACACTTTATAGGATAACGCCGTTCACATTAACGCCTTTCACGTTTTCATCCCTTTTCGGACCTTCTGCAAGCCATATGGTTGCATTTCTATTTGTTTTCGATACAAATGGTGAGAAAACAAAACATTGGACCTATAACATTACTTTTCATAAGGTAACAGAATACCTACTTACCGAGAAACATCGATCACGGAGTTCACAAGCTTAAAACGGTCGTTTGAAATAACTTCAACATTTTTGTGTGGCCCAAATGATGTGCCAGAGACTTTCGAGGTGATATAATTTTAATGGCGTGGTGGGTTTGCTACGGGACTGTTCATAAACTATTGCAAATTTAGTACATTAAGTTTATGTTGGAATGCTAGGTGTGCAGATATCGGAAATTACACTTATCTCGGGGAAAGTTCATTTGATATTAAAAGTGCACGTTAAGATTAATGTAGGCAGAACTAAATGCCTTAATTTTTTGGTTTGATACATTTGCTACATTTACTCGTACCAAAATCTTACCAAAACTTGAATTGAGAATTAAATTCAGCAGCATACAGTTGAGACATCGGGCTGGGAAACAGTGTTTTAGAGGTTTTGAGGGCATTTCAGTACAAAAATGAATAAACCATGGTGTTCTGAGTAGAACTCGTCGAGTTTTATTATAATATTATTAAACATTTGTGATATATTATACTTGCAGTATGATATCCCGGATCAAAGAATGATAAAAACCCAAATGATCCCATTTTTGTGGAATGGCCTTTATACATTAACTGAATCACACAACTACTTCATACGTTTTTCCAGTCGACACTCTGTCTTGAGGATATACATGTACATCCTTTGCTATGAGTATGATACGTCGAGCTATAATCTTTGTTATAAGGGTTATTTGTTCCTTCTTTGAGAATCCGCGTTAAGGGTAGTTTTTGAGATTGGATTCACATGGATGATACAACTTTATTGCCCCGGGTGTTTGCACCAATCCGGTGGCGAGGGGGGGGGGGGCAAAAAGGGGAAAGAGTTGTTTTTAGGGGCATGAAGAATTTGGTGCAGCGATACTGCCTCAAAAGATAAAGTGATTCATCGGGTTGCCCGTCCACTGTATCACCATACAATCCGCGCTATTAGAAAACCAATGTACAATATTTGTTATTATTTTGGTAGATTTCCAAATTGTCAATAACATCGAATAAATGTTGCAGGTTTCAGCAATACCCTTATTATTTTTACTGTAGCCTAAGGGAGCATATCAAAACTCGACCGCCCGGCAACCGCCGGTTCCGTGGGGTTCCCTGCGGTTGCAGCCGGTTTCTATTGTTCTAAACAATGATGTGCGGTCCAACCGGGCGGAACCGGCGGTTGCCGCGCGGTCAAGTTTTGATGTGCTCCCTAACAGATAATTTTACCCACCTGATTTGTAATTCAGTCAAGTTTTTTGCTCATCCGGTTTCTCGCGGGTTCCTCGCACATACGGTAAGGACGTCTTATTAGAGCACCGTCGGTTTGAAGTTTATGGTGGGCGGGAGTTTCATTATGTTGGCGTGTTCTTTTGCTTTGTTTTATCAATATCAATAATGATTGTTGTAACGATGATTGATATCTAAAAGTTCTCACCTTTCCTGATAACATTCGTACTCCCGGTCCAACTGCAGATCACTGAACTCAAGTGTAAATAAAAATATATAATAATAATAACAATAAAACCATGCTTATCGAGCGCATCACAATTAAATCCCTATATATACGCTATAACAAATAAAAAAGATAGCAGATAATTCATAACAAATAATAATAAAAGATACAAAATGACACTCAATCATTTTACATTAAATATGTCCAGAAATATAATTCTAAAAAGCCCATTTCAAACCAAAACATACATTAATTATAGCCAGAACTAGGTATGGGGAAACGAACTATAGGTAGGCCTATATATATAAGAAAGAAATCGAGGGCTTCGCGCGCATTTTTTCAGGGACAGGGAACCCAGCACTACAGTCGAGTCATTCGGGTGGGGTGGGGGATTACACCTAGTCGGGAGAATTAAAGGGTTTGTATTTTTATATAAGTTATGCTATCTAATTTCAAGGCGTCAGCCGAGGAAATCAAAACCAAATTTGTATACAATTAGTATGAAAATAGTATGAAGATTTATTTTCGCGCGCTATGCGCGCACATGTACAGAAATATCATTCTAAAAGCCCATTTCAATCCATTTTCATTAAACATGAAATGCTTTATAGATGAAGGAACAAATGGCTTGTAACAGAGTGGTGCCACAGCGGAACAGGCAAAATATGGGGTCACCTGGGGCAAAATTTCGTGCCGTCTTACACTAAGGACAAACCACATTTTGGCTCTAATCAAGCTTCTACCAAAAAAAGATTGCATTTTCGGGACACATGCAATTACACACACAAAATCATATGTGTACTGACTTTTGACCATCATAATTCCATGATTCCTCTTGTCAAATGAACCGCCCATAGGTTGTTCTCTGACAAATAATTTGGCATTTAGCAGTTGAGACCTTTGACCCATAGCTGACCCGTTAGCGTTCGAGATGCCCGCGCTACCGTCGTCCTTTACAGTTATTTTTTTCCTACTCCAAGTCGTCATTCCAAACCAAATGTAGCATAAATAGTCTACAGATGTTGGCAAACACTATGATGTACACAATATGGCCACACAATGAAATAACTACGGCAAATTACGTCTGGATTGGCTAGCAAAACCGGACCGGCGATGACGTACGTCTTATCTGCATGCCGCCATTGATATTTTATCTCAGTGCTTTGACTAACCTAAAGCTAATCCAGCCAGCCTGACTAACCTAAAGATAGTCAAGCCAGCTTGTCTAATAAGCTAGTCCAGCCACAGACTAGTCCAGCAGAACAAATCAAGCTAGTCAGGCTGAGCCGGACTAACCTTAAGCTAGTCAAGTCGGCCATAACCTATCCAGCAGGCTTGAATAACCTGCTTGACTAGTTTAAGCTAGTCCATCAGGCTTGACTAACCTGCTCGACTAGTTTAAAGTTAGTCCAGCCTTTGTCTGTCTAATTTAAGTTTTCAGTGTACGAGGGGGTATCAACAAGTTTTCGAAATCACCCAGAAGTGAAGGAGCCAGAAACTTTTTGATATGTGACCCTTCAGACATCTTTAAAAAGTCACTGTGCAAAGTCACACATCTCTCCCACTATTTATTACCTGTCCACAGACCGCCATTGTAGAGCTCCTCAGATTGACCGACAATCCTCAGATTGCCTCAGATTGCGTTATTCCCAAAACAGCAATAAATAGTTTAAAGTGTTGACAGAAAGGGGTCAAAGGTCATGTAGGGGTCATTAGAGGTCAATCTGTGTACAGTAACACCCCATGTTACCCACAAGATTATTGTCACCAAGCTTGTTTGATGACATGATACCCCTCGTATAACCTTATTGCGACGACAAAACACCTTGTTGTACTACAGGCGAACGTGGTCCTCAGGATGGTAGGATTGGTCGGGCGTTTTCGTAGTGGTGACTAAATTTAAAATCTACATTTTGGATAGAAAGTCAATGTATGGAAATAAATATATCCAATGCGTTTTGACCGTTTGAAGTCCACTTTATTGAATCATTCGTCATCATCACTCTTCTGTATTGGTCTCTCAAGCCCTAAGCCCCCCCCCCCCCCCCCCCCCCAACAAAAAGAAAAAGAAAAAAAGAATGTAAGGTATGTGACCCAATAAAATACACTTTCATGATCAATTAAATAGTGCTTACTTGCTTATTTTGCTTAATTCGGGTGGTGTCCCCGATCTACGATGACATGACTCTCCACACGTTTCGGTCATTCGTTGCTGTCTTTATGTTACGTGTCTCCAATCCAGTATCTTGCTTGAGTAAATCAATAAATGTCAGAGCAGGTCTTCCTGGTTTTCTTTTGCCATGATTTGGGATCCAGTGCACCAGTTTGGATACCGTACTGGCTCCTCACTTCTGAATCAGTGGCCAGCAAACTTGGTGAGTCTCAAAAAATCAGAGGTGTTTCGTATACATTTGTGTGTAGAAAACGCTCACCCTGCGATTTTCATCATATTCACTGTTAATTATTTTTTGATCAAAGATTTGTAGCATTTGGTAAACTGTATTTGTTATAAAAATATTAAAATTATTCATTGCGCATCATAACATATCAACATGTTACGGTCAACGGCCATTCTTATGTATTTTTTAATTTTCCTCACCAGGCTATATTTAAGACATGGTCTTAAAAATCAATAAAAATGGTAATGGCTACTTTCGCCAAAATTGACTCAACATGTGTCTATATTCATACTCTTCAATAATTGTATATTTTTATCTCAAATGTCAATTTATTATTTTGTCACCAATCTTGAATATTTGTTAATCAAATTTGATTTATGATCAAACTAAAGGGTAAGCCCACTAGTCGGGGATCTACGGAGGGTTAGTGTGCACCCCCCCCCCCCCCCCCCCTCCCAGGACTCCCCCAAACCAACTTTTTTTACTTCCTATTATGATCCTAAGACATAATCAGGATGTTACCAAAAATATTTTCATATTGCTAAGGGGTTATGCAAGATGGCGTCCAAAATGGCCGCCATAACTGGTCAAATCTCATAAAATGACATATAGCAATCAAATTGTATAGTGAAAGTATAGTTTTAATAGTGGGATGTATGTATTAGACCACTAGACACTCATTTCCAGAACTTTTGCTTTGTTAACACACCTAAATCCAAGATGGCCGCCAAAATGGCCGCCATGGCCGCCAAAATTGATAAAATTCTATATATTGGCATATATAAACCAACATGTATGATCAGAGTATAGTTTTAACAATGGGATGTATGTGTTAGACCACTAGAAACTCATATCTAGTAGTTTTGCTTTGTTAACATACTTTAAAACCAAAATGGCCGCCAAATGAATGGCCAAAAATGGTCAAAAGTGGTCAAAATTCCATAAAATAGCATAATATCAACCGAAATGTATGATAAAAATATAGTTTTAACGATGAAATGTATGTGTTAGACCATTAGTAACTCATATCCAGTATTTTTGCTCTGTTAACATAGTTCAAAATCCAAAATTGTTGCCAAAATGGCCCCCAAAATGGTTCCCGAAGTGGCTGCAAAAATTGTCAAATTCCATAAAATGGGATAATATCAACCTAAATGTATGATAAAAATATAGTTTAAATGATGGGATGTATGTATTAGACCACTAGTAACTCTCATCTAGTATTTGTGCTTTGTTAACATACTTAGAAATCCAAAATGGCCCCCAAAATGGGTCCCAAAATGACTGAACAAATTGTTGGAATTCCATAAAATGGGATAATATCAAACAAAATGTATGTTGAAAGTATAGATTTAACATTTGGGTGTATGTATTAGACCACTAGTAACTCATATCCAGTATATTTGCATTGTAATAACATACTTTAAAACCAAGATGGCCACCAAAATGGCCGCTGTAAATGTAAAAATAGTCTACATGAGTGTATGATAACCTCCAAATGGTCTAAATAATTACCACAGGAAGCCACCAATTGATCAAAATATGGAGTCTATACCATTCAATCATACCTTGTCACATACAGATACGTTTACTGGTGGATTAAAATCTACAGATATAATCTTTTGTCTGTTAAAATAATATAAAGTGTGTCTTTATAGACATTAATGAGCAGTCAAGACACATAGATCTTCTTGTGTACCCGCCATTTCGACCCCTCGTCTTGGGCGATACTTTATTACTATATAATATTAGTGCTGGGCAATACCCCAACATTGTTCATATCTAATGTAACACTAACAATAAATCTAATACTGTTTTTCAGTTATTTTAAACCTTTTGCAGCCATCTTGGATATTTCAAAATACTCAAACTAGATCTACAGCCCCTAGGCTTTATCATAGACAGTCATATATTGAATGCTGTCTTATTATATTTTGGGGTATTGGTATTGGTAACATACTACTATATGGTGAATGTGATGTAATATACACTCTTACAATATCTATTGTGGATTATCATACACTCATGTAGACTATTTGTATATTTACAGTGGCCATTTTGGTGGCCATCTTGGATTTAAAGTATATTATTACAATGCAAATATACTGGATATGGGTTACTGGTGGTCTAATACATACATCCTAATGTTAAAACTATACCTTCATCATACATTTTGGTTGATATTATACCATTTTATGGAATTTCGACAATTTGTTCAGTCATTTCGGGACCCATTTTGGGGGCCATTTTGGATTTCTAAGTATGTTAACAAAGCAAAAATACTAGATATGAGTTACTAGTGGTCTAATACATACATCCCATCATTAAAACTATATTTTCATCATACATTTAGGTTGATATTATCCCATTTCATGGAATTTGACAATTTTGCAACCACTTTAGGAACCATTTTGGGGGCCATTTTGGCAGCCATTTTGGATTTTGAACTATGATAACAGAGCACAGATACTGGATATGAGTTACTTGTGGTCTAACACATACATCCCATCATTAAAATTATATTTTTATCATACATTTCGGTTGATATTATGCTAATTTATGGAATTTTGACCACTTTTGACCATTAATTTGGCGGCCATTTTGGTTTTAAGGTATGTTTACAAAGCAAAAATACTAGATTTGAGTTTCTAGTGGTCTAACACATACATCCCATTGTTAAAACTATACTCTGATCATACATGTTGGTTTATATATGCCAATATATGGAATTTTACCAATTTTGGCGGCCATCTTGGTGGCCATCTTGGATTTAGGTGTGTTAACAGAGCAAAAGTTCTGGATATGAGTGTCTAGTGGTCTAATACATACATCCCACTATTAAAACTATACTTTCACCATACAATTTGATGGCTATATGTCATTTTATGAGATTTGACCAGTTATGGCGGCCATTTTGGACGCCATCTTGCATAACCCCTTAGCAATATGAAAATATTTTTGGTAACATCCTGATTATGTCTTAGGATCATAATAGGAAGTAAAAAAAAGTTGGTTTGGGGGAGTCCTGGGGGGTGCACACTAACCCTCCGTAGATCCCCGACTACACGGTAAGATTGAGAAATTCCGTTTCCAAAGTTGGTGCCAATCACTAGATCTCCGCCCCCCACCGCTCCCAACCCCTTAAGAAAAAAATGAAGAAAAAAATGAAGTTATTGGTGAGCATCCACACGTCATACGAGATCAATCGCTGTAATTATTACGATGGGGAATCCCCAGATCTATTGCGCAACGGTGTGAACGGTATTTGACCGTCCAGTAACTCCGGGCATTGTTAAACAAAACAAACAATAACTACCGTGTGTGCCTGTGAACGTGATCGTGATCCACTATTTCAATACAAGGTTAATTTCGTTTCACTTGTTTTTTCACACAATATATTTGTATAGCCTGCTGCAATCGGGAGGAGATTTTGAAGCAAGGAGGAGGAAGCTTTAAAAAGCTGTTATCTTCCAGGAGTTGAGATAATACATGTATAACTTGCAATAACAGGTAGGATATTACATTTAATTGATGAAATTACACGCGGGTTAATTCATAATAGGCGGATAGATTCATAATATGTCAGCCAGTAGTTGAGAGTGGTGTTGTAGTTGGAACCCCATTCGTTGTAGTGTACGTGAGTTTACCGCCAAGTATCTCTAGACAAGAGTACCCTCGGTATATGACATCACTATGATGTGTCGATATACCAATGACCAACACTGCCCTCATCCAGACTACTCACATGGCTGCTCTAGTACATTACAGTGTAATATAATATTGTCGAAAATAAGAACGTATTAAACTCCTACTAAAACCGCGTTTACACGGTGTAGTATATTCCCAATGCGTTTTCTTCACCAACCTGGAATAAAGGATTTATGACCCTAGCTCTGAAACAGATATTTACGGCTCTGTATACTAATAGATACGAAGCCTTATTGGTATCATTTCGTATTTCGACCCCGCAATTTCGACCTTTCGACCCCGAAATTTCGACCTTTCGTTTCGCGCCCCCGAAATGTCGACTCGCGGCCCCGAAATTTCGACTCGCGCCCCCGACATTTCGACTCGCGCCCCCGAAATTTCGCCCTCGTGTCGCGCATTTCGTATTTCGCATTTCGACCCCGAAATTTCGACCTTTCGCCCCCGAAATTTCGACCTTTCATGTCGCGCCCCCGAAATGTTGCCTTATTTCGCCGGCGAAATCTCGACCTCTAGTAGGAAACCTCGTGTCACGTATTTCGTAAATTTAAACCAAAAAACAGGATCGCCCATCACTTAACGATGACAGCAGGGAGACAGCTTTCATTAGCCGTCACCCATGGTTAGAGAGCACCAGGGGGCACTACACTAAATCCTTCCGCGTTTGGTGTAGGGTTCGGAGAAATAGTACCTATATCAATTTGATCATCGTCCCAGGGGAAGCAAATAGAAGTAAATCTTGCTTATTTTTTATGAAAAAGATAGAATAGAACCTCAGCATTGCTAATGTGGTCAAAAATCGTCGGAATCGAATACGCACGGGAGCCTAGGCTGCGGAAGGATATCGTTACCGGAACCGGTGAGGAAGCGAAAATATCGGTTTAAAATGGTGAGGGCGCTGTTTAGGTGACCGTAGCGAAAAATTTCATCTAGATGGGTCAAGAAAAATCAAGTTTAAAATAAAATTCAACACATATCTAATACATTCATGCGAAATAAAAACTTCCATCATTGTTACGTGGGGTAAAAATACGGTCTTGAAAAAGGGCCGAAACGCGTGTATTTCAATGGGAGACGTATTTAGTGGTGTGCCCCCTTCGAAGACGTGTTGTTTTCGGCCTATTATGGTACCTTTTACTTGAAAAACTCTCATTTTCACTCTATTTTCGCAGTTTTATTTGTCAATAAAGTTTCTTAAGATTACTACCATTAGGATAAAAGTACAATACAATATTTAAAATCAAATCTAAACACAATCATGCTAGCCTTGGCCACTAAACTTTTGACGAATCATCAAAAGGGGCATTGTACTCTATGGTAATAGCGGTGATAGATTGACGGATGAGCAGTAGATACTGTCAAAACTACAGCATACCTAACCAGAAATGTTTTAGAAATTGAAGTTGGTTCGTATTGGGTGTATTGTAGGAACAAGGATATGGTTACCACCGGTGTCACCTGCGGTATCCTGGACACAGGGAGGTAATCACCACGCTTCCAAGAGCCGTGTACATCTTACAGAACCGCAGACCTGACCTGACATGCATGGGAGAAACGCCATGCCGGGGGGGGGGGGGGTGGTCCCATAGAGTGTGTCAAGCGGACGTGCGCAGAAGGCGACCACTTGGTGTTAGAATCTTCGACAGATAACAAGAGGAGAATCACATGCCACGGTTTGAAGAATTACAGCGGGTGTTCACCTCCATGTATCACCACATGAATTGAAAGATCACATGAAATATCTCTCAAACAGACCCTTTTAAACCCAAACAGCTCTTCTAGAGCTACCATTACTGAAAACTAGAGAATAGTGAATTTGTGTCGGACTTTGTCTGTATGTAATATAATAGTCAAATGTTTATTAAATGTTAAGTTAGTTCGTATTACATTATTCACGAAACAATTGATAATGCATACACTATAGTTCGCCAAAATCGATGTCAGCCCAGATGGTGCCGGACCAGATGGTGCCGGACTGGGTGATTTCTTGCATTTATACACGATTTATGAACATTTGGGACATCATCATTTTTCAGAAAAATGCTCTTATTTGAGAACCACAGATCGCACAGAGGTATGCTTTGGCAATTTATCTTAGAAATACTTGTTCTTTCGAAATATGTAGAAAAAAGAATGAAAACTCAAAAAAAGTTTTGCTTCTAAGGGGGCACTACACTAAATCCTTCCGCGTTTGGTGTAGGGTTCGGAGAAATAGTACCTATATCAATTTGATCATCGTCCCAGGGGAAGCAAATAGAAGTAAATCTTGCTTATTTTTTATGAAAAAGATAGAATAGAACCTCAGCATTGCTAATGTGGTCAAAAATCGTCGGAATCGAATACGCACGGGAGCCTAGGCTGCGGAAGGATATCGTTACCGGAACCGGTGAGGAAGCGAAAATATCGGTTTAAAATGGTGAGGGCGCTGTTTAGGTGACCGTAGCGAAAAATTTCATCTAGATGGGTCAAGAAAAATCAAGTTTAAAATAAAATTCAACACATATCTAATACATTCATGCGAAATAAAAACTTCCATCATTGTTACGTGGGGTAAAAATACGGTCTTGAAAAAGGGCCGAAACGCGTGTATTTCAATGGGAGACGTATTTAGTGGTGTGCCCCCTTCGAAGACGTGTTGTTTTCGGCCTATTATGGTACCTTTTACTTGAAAAACTCTCATTTTCACTCTATTTTCGCAGTTTTATTTGTCAATAAAGTTTCTTAAGATTACTACCATTAGGATAAAAGTACAATACAATATTTAAAATCAAATCTAAACACAATCATGCTAGCCTTGGCCACTAAACTTTTGACGAATCATCAAAAGGGGCATTGTACTCTATGGTAATAGCGGTGATAGATTGACGGATGAGCAGTAGATACTGTCAAAACTACAGCATACCTAACCAGAAATGTTTTAGAAATTGAAGTTGGTTCGTATTGGGTGTATTGTAGGAACAAGGATATGGTTACCACCGGTGTCACCTGCGGTATCCTGGACACAGGGAGGTAATCACCACGCTTCCAAGAGCCGTGTACATCTTACAGAACCGCAGACCTGACCTGACATGCATGGGAGAAACGCCATGCCGGGGGGGGGGGGGTGGTCCCATAGAGTGTGTCAAGCGGACGTGCGCAGAAGGCGACCACTTGGTGTTAGAATCTTCGACAGATAACAAGAGGAGAATCACATGCCACGGTTTGAAGAATTACAGCGGGTGTTCACCTCCATGTATCACCACATGAATTGAAAGATCACATGAAATATCTCTCAAACAGACCCTTTTAAACCCAAACAGCTCTTCTAGAGCTACCATTACTGAAAACTAGAGAATAGTGAATTTGTGTCGGACTTTGTCTGTATGTAATATAATAGTCAAATGTTTATTAAATGTTAAGTTAGTTCGTATTACATTATTCACGAAACAATTGATAATGCATACACTATAGTTCGCCAAAATCGATGTCAGCCCAGATGGTGCCGGACCAGATGGTGCCGGACTGGGTGATTTCTTGCATTTATACACGATTTATGAACATTTGGGACATCATCATTTTTCAGAAAAATGCTCTTATTTGAGAACCACAGATCGCACAGAGGTATGCTTTGGCAATTTATCTTAGAAATACTTGTTCTTTCGAAATATGTAGAAAAAAGAATGAAAACTCAAAAAAAGTTTTGCTTCTAAGGGGGCACTACACTAAATCCTTCCGCGTTTGGTGTAGGGTTCGGAGAAATAGTACCTATATCAATTTGATCATCGTCCCAGGGGAAGCAAATAGAAGTAAATCTTGCTTATTTTTTATGAAAAAGATAGAATAGAACCTCAGCATTGCTAATGTGGTCAAAAATCGTCGGAATCGAATACGCACGGGAGCCTAGGCTGCGGAAGGATATCGTTACCGGAACCGGTGAGGAAGCGAAAATATCGGTTTAAAATGGTGAGGGCGCTGTTTAGGTGACCGTAGCGAAAAATTTCATCTAGATGGGTCAAGAAAAATCAAGTTTAAAATAAAATTCAACACATATCTAATACATTCATGCGAAATAAAAACTTCCATCATTGTTACGTGGGGTAAAAATACGGTCTTGAAAAAGGGCCGAAACGCGTGTATTTCAATGGGAGACGTATTTAGTGGTGTGCCCCCTTCGAAGACGTGTTGTTTTCGGCCTATTATGGTACCTTTTACTTGAAAAACTCTCATTTTCACTCTATTTTCGCAGTTTTATTTGTCAATAAAGTTTCTTAAGATTACTACCATTAGGATAAAAGTACAATACAATATTTAAAATCAAATCTAAACACAATCATGCTAGCCTTGGCCACTAAACTTTTGACGAATCATCAAAAGGGGCATTGTACTCTATGGTAATAGCGGTGATAGATTGACGGATGAGCAGTAGATACTGTCAAAACTACAGCATACCTAACCAGAAATGTTTTAGAAATTGAAGTTGGTTCGTATTGGGTGTATTGTAGGAACAAGGATATGGTTACCACCGGTGTCACCTGCGGTATCCTGGACACAGGGAGGTAATCACCACGCTTCCAAGAGCCGTGTACATCTTACAGAACCGCAGACCTGACCTGACATGCATGGGAGAAACGCCATGCCGGGGGGGGGGGGGGGTGGTCCCATAGAGTGTGTCAAGCGGACGTGCGCAGAAGGCGACCACTTGGTGTTAGAATCTTCGACAGATAACAAGAGGAGAATCACATGCCACGGTTTGAAGAATTACAGCGGGTGTTCACCTCCATGTATCACCACATGAATTGAAAGATCACATGAAATATCTCTCAAACAGACCCTTTTAAACCCAAACAGCTCTTCTAGAGCTACCATTACTGAAAACTAGAGAATAGTGAATTTGTGTCGGACTTTGTCTGTATGTAATATAATAGTCAAATGTTTATTAAATGTTAAGTTAGTTCGTATTACATTATTCACGAAACAATTGATAATGCATACACTATAGTTCGCCAAAATCGATGTCAGCCCAGATGGTGCCGGACCAGATGGTGCCGGACTGGGTGATTTCTTGCATTTATACACGATTTATGAACATTTGGGACATCATCATTTTTCAGAAAAATGCTCTTATTTGAGAACCACAGATCGCACAGAGGTATGCTTTGGCAATTTATCTTAGAAATACTTGTTCTTTCGAAATATGTAGAAAAAAGAATGAAAACTCAAAAAAAGTTTTGCTTCTAAGGGGGCACTACACTAAATCCTTCCGCGTTTGGTGTAGGGTTCGGAGAAATAGTACCTATATCAATTTGATCATCGTCCCAGGGGAAGCAAATAGAAGTAAATCTTGCTTATTTTTTATGAAAAAGATAGAATAGAACCTCAGCATTGCTAATGTGGTCAAAAATCGTCGGAATCGAATACGCACGGGAGCCTAGGCTGCGGAAGGATATCGTTACCGGAACCGGTGAGGAAGCGAAAATATCGGTTTAAAATGGTGAGGGCGCTGTTTAGGTGACCGTAGCGAAAAATTTCATCTAGATGGGTCAAGAAAAATCAAGTTTAAAATAAAATTCAACACATATCTAATACATTCATGCGAAATAAAAACTTCCATCATTGTTACGTGGGGTAAAAATACGGTCTTGAAAAAGGGCCGAAACGCGTGTATTTCAATGGGAGACGTATTTAGTGGTGTGCCCCCACCACACCAAATCAATGCGCAATTCGTGTAATCCTATAATAGTTCCGGAAAAGCACGGAGACTAGGCTTGTAAATGTGAGGTTTTCGGGCAATTTGTTTCTCCGGGGATGGTATGTTTGTATTTAAATGAACGAGTGGGACCTATCTGTTGCACCTACAATGATAAAATACGATATTTTTAATTTATCGACCTAAATAGTGCCCAGGGCGTAAGCACCTGCCTAAATGGTGAACAGGCATGCCAGAAAACGTGAAAAAGTGAGGGCGCTGTGTGCAGGTCCGTAGCGGAAAATTTAGCTTAATAACCCCTCATGAAACAAGGCTTAAATTAAAGTTGAGATGTTACTGAAAATGGTCATAGGTGACAAGTATGCAATAAATGTAACCGGAGGGTAGAAAAGGTGTCTTGAAATATGGCACTTTTACACGTATTTCAATGAGAAAGATATTTGGTGTGGTGCGCCCGTTAAAAGTAAGTTACGGGGGCACTTCACTAAATCCTTCCGCGTTTGGTGTAGGGTTCGGAGAAATAGTACCTATATCAATTTGATCATCGTCCCAGGGGAAGCAAATAGAAGTAAATCTTGCTTATTTTTTATGAAAAAGATAGAATAGAACCTCAGCATTGCTAATGTGGTCAAAAATCGTCGGAATCGAATACGCACGGGAGCCTAGGCTGCGGAAGGATATCGTTACCGGAACCGGTGAGGAAGCGAAAATATCGGTTTAAAATGGTGAGGGCGCTGTTTAGGTGACCGTAGCGAAAAATTTCATCTAGATGGGTCAAGAAAAATCAAGTTTAAAATAAAATTCAACACATATCTAATACATTCATGCGAAATAAAAACTTCCATCATTGTTACGTGGGGTAAAAATACGGTCTTGAAAAAGGGCCGAAACGCGTGTATTTCAATGGGAGACGTATTTAGTGGTGTGCCCCCTTCGAAGACGTGTTGTTTTCGGCCTATTATGGTACCTTTTACTTGAAAAACTCTCATTTTCACTCTATTTTCGCAGTTTTATTTGTCAATAAAGTTTCTTAAGATTACTACCATTAGGATAAAAGTACAATACAATATTTAAAATCAAATCTAAACACAATCATGCTAGCCTTGGCCACTAAACTTTTGACGAATCATCAAAAGGGGCATTGTACTCTATGGTAATAGCGGTGATAGATTGACGGATGAGCAGTAGATACTGTCAAAACTACAGCATACCTAACCAGAAATGTTTTAGAAATTGAAGTTGGTTCGTATTGGGTGTATTGTAGGAACAAGGATATGGTTACCACCGGTGTCACCTGCGGTATCCTGGACACAGGGAGGTAATCACCACGCTTCCAAGAGCCGTGTACATCTTACAGAACCGCAGACCTGACCTGACATGCATGGGAGAAACGCCATGCCGGGGGGGGGGGGGGGGGGGTGGTCCCATAGAGTGTGTCAAGCGGACGTGCGCAGAAGGCGACCACTTGGTGTTAGAATCTTCGACAGATAACAAGAGGAGAATCACATGCCACGGTTTGAAGAATTACAGCGGGTGTTCACCTCCATGTATCACCACATGAATTGAAAGATCACATGAAATATCTCTCAAACAGACCCTTTTAAACCCAAACAGCTCTTCTAGAGCTACCATTACTGAAAACTAGAGAATAGTGAATTTGTGTCGGACTTTGTCTGTATGTAATATAATAGTCAAATGTTTATTAAATGTTAAGTTAGTTCGTATTACATTATTCACGAAACAATTGATAATGCATACACTATAGTTCGCCAAAATCGATGTCAGCCCAGATGGTGCCGGACCAGATGGTGCCGGACTGGGTGATTTCTTGCATTTATACACGATTTATGAACATTTGGGACATCATCATTTTTCAGAAAAATGCTCTTATTTGAGAACCACAGATCGCACAGAGGTATGCTTTGGCAATTTATCTTAGAAATACTTGTTCTTTCGAAATATGTAGAAAAAAGAATGAAAACTCAAAAAAAGTTTTGCTTCTAAGGGGGCACTACACTAAATCCTTCCGCGTTTGGTGTAGGGTTCGGAGAAATAGTACCTATATCAATTTGATCATCGTCCCAGGGGAAGCAAATAGAAGTAAATCTTGCTTATTTTTTATGAAAAAGATAGAATAGAACCTCAGCATTGCTAATGTGGTCAAAAATCGTCGGAATCGAATACGCACGGGAGCCTAGGCTGCGGAAGGATATCGTTACCGGAACCGGTGAGGAAGCGAAAATATCGGTTTAAAATGGTGAGGGCGCTGTTTAGGTGACCGTAGCGAAAAATTTCATCTAGATGGGTCAAGAAAAATCAAGTTTAAAATAAAATTCAACACATATCTAATACATTCATGCGAAATAAAAACTTCCATCATTGTTACGTGGGGTAAAAATACGGTCTTGAAAAAGGGCCGAAACGCGTGTATTTCAATGGGAGACGTATTTAGTGGTGTGCCCCCTTCGAAGACGTGTTGTTTTCGGCCTATTATGGTACCTTTTACTTGAAAAACTCTCATTTTCACTCTATTTTCGCAGTTTTATTTGTCAATAAAGTTTCTTAAGATTACTACCATTAGGATAAAAGTACAATACAATATTTAAAATCAAATCTAAACACAATCATGCTAGCCTTGGCCACTAAACTTTTGACGAATCATCAAAAGGGGCATTGTACTCTATGGTAATAGCGGTGATAGATTGACGGATGAGCAGTAGATACTGTCAAAACTACAGCATACCTAACCAGAAATGTTTTAGAAATTGAAGTTGGTTCGTATTGGGTGTATTGTAGGAACAAGGATATGGTTACCACCGGTGTCACCTGCGGTATCCTGGACACAGGGAGGTAATCACCACGCTTCCAAGAGCCGTGTACATCTTACAGAACCGCAGACCTGACCTGACATGCATGGGAGAAACGCCATGCCGGGGGGGGGGGGGGGGGGTGGTCCCATAGAGTGTGTCAAGCGGACGTGCGCAGAAGGCGACCACTTGGTGTTAGAATCTTCGACAGATAACAAGAGGAGAATCACATGCCACGGTTTGAAGAATTACAGCGGGTGTTCACCTCCATGTATCACCACATGAATTGAAAGATCACATGAAATATCTCTCAAACAGACCCTTTTAAACCCAAACAGCTCTTCTAGAGCTACCATTACTGAAAACTAGAGAATAGTGAATTTGTGTCGGACTTTGTCTGTATGTAATATAATAGTCAAATGTTTATTAAATGTTAAGTTAGTTCGTATTACATTATTCACGAAACAATTGATAATGCATACACTATAGTTCGCCAAAATCGATGTCAGCCCAGATGGTGCCGGACCAGATGGTGCCGGACTGGGTGATTTCTTGCATTTATACACGATTTATGAACATTTGGGACATCATCATTTTTCAGAAAAATGCTCTTATTTGAGAACCACAGATCGCACAGAGGTATGCTTTGGCAATTTATCTTAGAAATACTTGTTCTTTCGAAATATGTAGAAAAAAGAATGAAAACTCAAAAAAAGTTTTGCTTCTAAGGGGGCACTACACTAAATCCTTCCGCGTTTGGTGTAGGGTTCGGAGAAATAGTACCTATATCAATTTGATCATCGTCCCAGGGGAAGCAAATAGAAGTAAATCTTGCTTATTTTTTATGAAAAAGATAGAATAGAACCTCAGCATTGCTAATGTGGTCAAAAATCGTCGGAATCGAATACGCACGGGAGCCTAGGCTGCGGAAGGATATCGTTACCGGAACCGGTGAGGAAGCGAAAATATCGGTTTAAAATGGTGAGGGCGCTGTTTAGGTGACCGTAGCGAAAAATTTCATCTAGATGGGTCAAGAAAAATCAAGTTTAAAATAAAATTCAACACATATCTAATACATTCATGCGAAATAAAAACTTCCATCATTGTTACGTGGGGTAAAAATACGGTCTTGAAAAAGGGCCGAAACGCGTGTATTTCAATGGGAGACGTATTTAGTGGTGTGCCCCCTTCGAAGACGTGTTGTTTTCGGCCTATTATGGTACCTTTTACTTGAAAAACTCTCATTTTCACTCTATTTTCGCAGTTTTATTTGTCAATAAAGTTTCTTAAGATTACTACCATTAGGATAAAAGTACAATACAATATTTAAAATCAAATCTAAACACAATCATGCTAGCCTTGGCCACTAAACTTTTGACGAATCATCAAAAGGGGCATTGTACTCTATGGTAATAGCGGTGATAGATTGACGGATGAGCAGTAGATACTGTCAAAACTACAGCATACCTAACCAGAAATGTTTTAGAAATTGAAGTTGGTTCGTATTGGGTGTATTGTAGGAACAAGGATATGGTTACCACCGGTGTCACCTGCGGTATCCTGGACACAGGGAGGTAATCACCACGCTTCCAAGAGCCGTGTACATCTTACAGAACCGCAGACCTGACCTGACATGCATGGGAGAAACGCCATGCCGGGGGGGGGGGGGGGTGGTCCCATAGAGTGTGTCAAGCGGACGTGCGCAGAAGGCGACCACTTGGTGTTAGAATCTTCGACAGATAACAAGAGGAGAATCACATGCCACGGTTTGAAGAATTACAGCGGGTGTTCACCTCCATGTATCACCACATGAATTGAAAGATCACATGAAATATCTCTCAAACAGACCCTTTTAAACCCAAACAGCTCTTCTAGAGCTACCATTACTGAAAACTAGAGAATAGTGAATTTGTGTCGGACTTTGTCTGTATGTAATATAATAGTCAAATGTTTATTAAATGTTAAGTTAGTTCGTATTACATTATTCACGAAACAATTGATAATGCATACACTATAGTTCGCCAAAATCGATGTCAGCCCAGATGGTGCCGGACCAGATGGTGCCGGACTGGGTGATTTCTTGCATTTATACACGATTTATGAACATTTGGGACATCATCATTTTTCAGAAAAATGCTCTTATTTGAGAACCACAGATCGCACAGAGGTATGCTTTGGCAATTTATCTTAGAAATACTTGTTCTTTCGAAATATGTAGAAAAAAGAATGAAAACTCAAAAAAAGTTTTGCTTCTAAGGGGGCACTACACTAAATCCTTCCGCGTTTGGTGTAGGGTTCGGAGAAATAGTACCTATATCAATTTGATCATCGTCCCAGGGGAAGCAAATAGAAGTAAATCTTGCTTATTTTTTATGAAAAAGATAGAATAGAACCTCAGCATTGCTAATGTGGTCAAAAATCGTCGGAATCGAATACGCACGGGAGCCTAGGCTGCGGAAGGATATCGTTACCGGAACCGGTGAGGAAGCGAAAATATCGGTTTAAAATGGTGAGGGCGCTGTTTAGGTGACCGTAGCGAAAAATTTCATCTAGATGGGTCAAGAAAAATCAAGTTTAAAATAAAATTCAACACATATCTAATACATTCATGCGAAATAAAAACTTCCATCATTGTTACGTGGGGTAAAAATACGGTCTTGAAAAAGGGCCGAAACGCGTGTATTTCAATGGGAGACGTATTTAGTGGTGTGCCCCCTTCGAAGACGTGTTGTTTTCGGCCTATTATGGTACCTTTTACTTGAAAAACTCTCATTTTCACTCTATTTTCGCAGTTTTATTTGTCAATAAAGTTTCTTAAGATTACTACCATTAGGATAAAAGTACAATACAATATTTAAAATCAAATCTAAACACAATCATGCTAGCCTTGGCCACTAAACTTTTGACGAATCATCAAAAGGGGCATTGTACTCTATGGTAATAGCGGTGATAGATTGACGGATGAGCAGTAGATACTGTCAAAACTACAGCATACCTAACCAGAAATGTTTTAGAAATTGAAGTTGGTTCGTATTGGGTGTATTGTAGGAACAAGGATATGGTTACCACCGGTGTCACCTGCGGTATCCTGGACACAGGGAGGTAATCACCACGCTTCCAAGAGCCGTGTACATCTTACAGAACCGCAGACCTGACCTGACATGCATGGGAGAAACGCCATGCCGGGGGGGGGGGGGGTGGTCCCATAGAGTGTGTCAAGCGGACGTGCGCAGAAGGCGACCACTTGGTGTTAGAATCTTCGACAGATAACAAGAGGAGAATCACATGCCACGGTTTGAAGAATTACAGCGGGTGTTCACCTCCATGTATCACCACATGAATTGAAAGATCACATGAAATATCTCTCAAACAGACCCTTTTAAACCCAAACAGCTCTTCTAGAGCTACCATTACTGAAAACTAGAGAATAGTGAATTTGTGTCGGACTTTGTCTGTATGTAATATAATAGTCAAATGTTTATTAAATGTTAAGTTAGTTCGTATTACATTATTCACGAAACAATTGATAATGCATACACTATAGTTCGCCAAAATCGATGTCAGCCCAGATGGTGCCGGACCAGATGGTGCCGGACTGGGTGATTTCTTGCATTTATACACGATTTATGAACATTTGGGACATCATCATTTTTCAGAAAAATGCTCTTATTTGAGAACCACAGATCGCACAGAGGTATGCTTTGGCAATTTATCTTAGAAATACTTGTTCTTTCGAAATATGTAGAAAAAAGAATGAAAACTCAAAAAAAGTTTTGCTTCTAAGGGGGCACTACACTAAATCCTTCCGCGTTTGGTGTAGGGTTCGGAGAAATAGTACCTATATCAATTTGATCATCGTCCCAGGGGAAGCAAATAGAAGTAAATCTTGCTTATTTTTTATGAAAAAGATAGAATAGAACCTCAGCATTGCTAATGTGGTCAAAAATCGTCGGAATCGAATACGCACGGGAGCCTAGGCTGCGGAAGGATATCGTTACCGGAACCGGTGAGGAAGCGAAAATATCGGTTTAAAATGGTGAGGGCGCTGTTTAGGTGACCGTAGCGAAAAATTTCATCTAGATGGGTCAAGAAAAATCAAGTTTAAAATAAAATTCAACACATATCTAATACATTCATGCGAAATAAAAACTTCCATCATTGTTACGTGGGGTAAAAATACGGTCTTGAAAAAGGGCCGAAACGCGTGTATTTCAATGGGAGACGTATTTAGTGGTGTGCCCCCTTCGAAGACGTGTTGTTTTCGGCCTATTATGGTACCTTTTACTTGAAAAACTCTCATTTTCACTCTATTTTCGCAGTTTTATTTGTCAATAAAGTTTCTTAAGATTACTACCATTAGGATAAAAGTACAATACAATATTTAAAATCAAATCTAAACACAATCATGCTAGCCTTGGCCACTAAACTTTTGACGAATCATCAAAAGGGGCATTGTACTCTATGGTAATAGCGGTGATAGATTGACGGATGAGCAGTAGATACTGTCAAAACTACAGCATACCTAACCAGAAATGTTTTAGAAATTGAAGTTGGTTCGTATTGGGTGTATTGTAGGAACAAGGATATGGTTACCACCGGTGTCACCTGCGGTATCCTGGACACAGGGAGGTAATCACCACGCTTCCAAGAGCCGTGTACATCTTACAGAACCGCAGACCTGACCTGACATGCATGGGAGAAACGCCATGCCGGGGGGGGGGGTGGTCCCATAGAGTGTGTCAAGCGGACGTGCGCAGAAGGCGACCACTTGGTGTTAGAATCTTCGACAGATAACAAGAGGAGAATCACATGCCACGGTTTGAAGAATTACAGCGGGTGTTCACCTCCATGTATCACCACATGAATTGAAAGATCACATGAAATATCTCTCAAACAGACCCTTTTAAACCCAAACAGCTCTTCTAGAGCTACCATTACTGAAAACTAGAGAATAGTGAATTTGTGTCGGACTTTGTCTGTATGTAATATAATAGTCAAATGTTTATTAAATGTTAAGTTAGTTCGTATTACATTATTCACGAAACAATTGATAATGCATACACTATAGTTCGCCAAAATCGATGTCAGCCCAGATGGTGCCGGACCAGATGGTGCCGGACTGGGTGATTTCTTGCATTTATACACGATTTATGAACATTTGGGACATCATCATTTTTCAGAAAAATGCTCTTATTTGAGAACCACAGATCGCACAGAGGTATGCTTTGGCAATTTATCTTAGAAATACTTGTTCTTTCGAAATATGTAGAAAAAAGAATGAAAACTCAAAAAAAGTTTTGCTTCTAAGGGGGCACTACACTAAATCCTTCCGCGTTTGGTGTAGGGTTCGGAGAAATAGTACCTATATCAATTTGATCATCGTCCCAGGGGAAGCAAATAGAAGTAAATCTTGCTTATTTTTTATGAAAAAGATAGAATAGAACCTCAGCATTGCTAATGTGGTCAAAAATCGTCGGAATCGAATACGCACGGGAGCCTAGGCTGCGGAAGGATATCGTTACCGGAACCGGTGAGGAAGCGAAAATATCGGTTTAAAATGGTGAGGGCGCTGTTTAGGTGACCGTAGCGAAAAATTTCATCTAGATGGGTCAAGAAAAATCAAGTTTAAAATAAAATTCAACACATATCTAATACATTCATGCGAAATAAAAACTTCCATCATTGTTACGTGGGGTAAAAATACGGTCTTGAAAAAGGGCCGAAACGCGTGTATTTCAATGGGAGACGTATTTAGTGGTGTGCCCCCACCACACCAAATCAATGCGCAATTCGTGTAATCCTATAATAGTTCCGGAAAAGCACGGAGACTAGGCTTGTAAATGTGAGGTTTTCGGGCAATTTGTTTCTCCGGGGATGGTATGTTTGTATTTAAATGAACGAGTGGGACCTATCTGTTGCACCTACAATGATAAAATACGATATTTTTAATTTATCGACCTAAATAGTGCCCAGGGCGTAAGCACCTGCCTAAATGGTGAACAGGCATGCCAGAAAACGTGAAAAAGTGAGGGCGCTGTGTGCAGGTCCGTAGCGGAAAATTTAGCTTAATAACCCCTCATGAAACAAGGCTTAAATTAAAGTTGAGATGTTACTGAAAATGGTCATAGGTGACAAGTATGCAATAAATGTAACCGGAGGGTAGAAAAGGTGTCTTGAAATATGGCACTTTTACACGTATTTCAATGAGAAAGATATTTGGTGTGGTGCGCCCGTTAAAAGTAAGTTACGGGGGCACTTCACTAAATCCTTCCGCGTTTGGTGTAGGGTTCGGAGAAATAGTACCTATATCAATTTGATCATCGTCCCAGGGGAAGCAAATAGAAGTAAATCTTGCTTATTTTTTATGAAAAAGATAGAATAGAACCTCAGCATTGCTAATGTGGTCAAAAATCGTCGGAATCGAATACGCACGGGAGCCTAGGCTGCGGAAGGATATCGTTACCGGAACCGGTGAGGAAGCGAAAATATCGGTTTAAAATGGTGAGGGCGCTGTTTAGGTGACCGTAGCGAAAAATTTCATCTAGATGGGTCAAGAAAAATCAAGTTTAAAATAAAATTCAACACATATCTAATACATTCATGCGAAATAAAAACTTCCATCATTGTTACGTGGGGTAAAAATACGGTCTTGAAAAAGGGCCGAAACGCGTGTATTTCAATGGGAGACGTATTTAGTGGTGTGCCCCCTTCGAAGACGTGTTGTTTTCGGCCTATTATGGTACCTTTTACTTGAAAAACTCTCATTTTCACTCTATTTTCGCAGTTTTATTTGTCAATAAAGTTTCTTAAGATTACTACCATTAGGATAAAAGTACAATACAATATTTAAAATCAAATCTAAACACAATCATGCTAGCCTTGGCCACTAAACTTTTGACGAATCATCAAAAGGGGCATTGTACTCTATGGTAATAGCGGTGATAGATTGACGGATGAGCAGTAGATACTGTCAAAACTACAGCATACCTAACCAGAAATGTTTTAGAAATTGAAGTTGGTTCGTATTGGGTGTATTGTAGGAACAAGGATATGGTTACCACCGGTGTCACCTGCGGTATCCTGGACACAGGGAGGTAATCACCACGCTTCCAAGAGCCGTGTACATCTTACAGAACCGCAGACCTGACCTGACATGCATGGGAGAAACGCCATGCCGGGGGGGGGGGGGGGGGTGGTCCCATAGAGTGTGTCAAGCGGACGTGCGCAGAAGGCGACCACTTGGTGTTAGAATCTTCGACAGATAACAAGAGGAGAATCACATGCCACGGTTTGAAGAATTACAGCGGGTGTTCACCTCCATGTATCACCACATGAATTGAAAGATCACATGAAATATCTCTCAAACAGACCCTTTTAAACCCAAACAGCTCTTCTAGAGCTACCATTACTGAAAACTAGAGAATAGTGAATTTGTGTCGGACTTTGTCTGTATGTAATATAATAGTCAAATGTTTATTAAATGTTAAGTTAGTTCGTATTACATTATTCACGAAACAATTGATAATGCATACACTATAGTTCGCCAAAATCGATGTCAGCCCAGATGGTGCCGGACCAGATGGTGCCGGACTGGGTGATTTCTTGCATTTATACACGATTTATGAACATTTGGGACATCATCATTTTTCAGAAAAATGCTCTTATTTGAGAACCACAGATCGCACAGAGGTATGCTTTGGCAATTTATCTTAGAAATACTTGTTCTTTCGAAATATGTAGAAAAAAGAATGAAAACTCAAAAAAAGTTTTGCTTCTAAGGGGGCACTACACTAAATCCTTCCGCGTTTGGTGTAGGGTTCGGAGAAATAGTACCTATATCAATTTGATCATCGTCCCAGGGGAAGCAAATAGAAGTAAATCTTGCTTATTTTTTATGAAAAAGATAGAATAGAACCTCAGCATTGCTAATGTGGTCAAAAATCGTCGGAATCGAATACGCACGGGAGCCTAGGCTGCGGAAGGATATCGTTACCGGAACCGGTGAGGAAGCGAAAATATCGGTTTAAAATGGTGAGGGCGCTGTTTAGGTGACCGTAGCGAAAAATTTCATCTAGATGGGTCAAGAAAAATCAAGTTTAAAATAAAATTCAACACATATCTAATACATTCATGCGAAATAAAAACTTCCATCATTGTTACGTGGGGTAAAAATACGGTCTTGAAAAAGGGCCGAAACGCGTGTATTTCAATGGGAGACGTATTTAGTGGTGTGCCCCCTTCGAAGACGTGTTGTTTTCGGCCTATTATGGTACCTTTTACTTGAAAAACTCTCATTTTCACTCTATTTTCGCAGTTTTATTTGTCAATAAAGTTTCTTAAGATTACTACCATTAGGATAAAAGTACAATACAATATTTAAAATCAAATCTAAACACAATCATGCTAGCCTTGGCCACTAAACTTTTGACGAATCATCAAAAGGGGCATTGTACTCTATGGTAATAGCGGTGATAGATTGACGGATGAGCAGTAGATACTGTCAAAACTACAGCATACCTAACCAGAAATGTTTTAGAAATTGAAGTTGGTTCGTATTGGGTGTATTGTAGGAACAAGGATATGGTTACCACCGGTGTCACCTGCGGTATCCTGGACACAGGGAGGTAATCACCACGCTTCCAAGAGCCGTGTACATCTTACAGAACCGCAGACCTGACCTGACATGCATGGGAGAAACGCCATGCCGGGGGGGGGGGGGGGGGGTGGTCCCATAGAGTGTGTCAAGCGGACGTGCGCAGAAGGCGACCACTTGGTGTTAGAATCTTCGACAGATAACAAGAGGAGAATCACATGCCACGGTTTGAAGAATTACAGCGGGTGTTCACCTCCATGTATCACCACATGAATTGAAAGATCACATGAAATATCTCTCAAACAGACCCTTTTAAACCCAAACAGCTCTTCTAGAGCTACCATTACTGAAAACTAGAGAATAGTGAATTTGTGTCGGACTTTGTCTGTATGTAATATAATAGTCAAATGTTTATTAAATGTTAAGTTAGTTCGTATTACATTATTCACGAAACAATTGATAATGCATACACTATAGTTCGCCAAAATCGATGTCAGCCCAGATGGTGCCGGACCAGATGGTGCCGGACTGGGTGATTTCTTGCATTTATACACGATTTATGAACATTTGGGACATCATCATTTTTCAGAAAAATGCTCTTATTTGAGAACCACAGATCGCACAGAGGTATGCTTTGGCAATTTATCTTAGAAATACTTGTTCTTTCGAAATATGTAGAAAAAAGAATGAAAACTCAAAAAAAGTTTTGCTTCTAAGGGGGCACTACACTAAATCCTTCCGCGTTTGGTGTAGGGTTCGGAGAAATAGTACCTATATCAATTTGATCATCGTCCCAGGGGAAGCAAATAGAAGTAAATCTTGCTTATTTTTTATGAAAAAGATAGAATAGAACCTCAGCATTGCTAATGTGGTCAAAAATCGTCGGAATCGAATACGCACGGGAGCCTAGGCTGCGGAAGGATATCGTTACCGGAACCGGTGAGGAAGCGAAAATATCGGTTTAAAATGGTGAGGGCGCTGTTTAGGTGACCGTAGCGAAAAATTTCATCTAGATGGGTCAAGAAAAATCAAGTTTAAAATAAAATTCAACACATATCTAATACATTCATGCGAAATAAAAACTTCCATCATTGTTACGTGGGGTAAAAATACGGTCTTGAAAAAGGGCCGAAACGCGTGTATTTCAATGGGAGACGTATTTAGTGGTGTGCCCCCTTCGAAGACGTGTTGTTTTCGGCCTATTATGGTACCTTTTACTTGAAAAACTCTCATTTTCACTCTATTTTCGCAGTTTTATTTGTCAATAAAGTTTCTTAAGATTACTACCATTAGGATAAAAGTACAATACAATATTTAAAATCAAATCTAAACACAATCATGCTAGCCTTGGCCACTAAACTTTTGACGAATCATCAAAAGGGGCATTGTACTCTATGGTAATAGCGGTGATAGATTGACGGATGAGCAGTAGATACTGTCAAAACTACAGCATACCTAACCAGAAATGTTTTAGAAATTGAAGTTGGTTCGTATTGGGTGTATTGTAGGAACAAGGATATGGTTACCACCGGTGTCACCTGCGGTATCCTGGACACAGGGAGGTAATCACCACGCTTCCAAGAGCCGTGTACATCTTACAGAACCGCAGACCTGACCTGACATGCATGGGAGAAACGCCATGCCGGGGGGGGGGGGGGTGGTCCCATAGAGTGTGTCAAGCGGACGTGCGCAGAAGGCGACCACTTGGTGTTAGAATCTTCGACAGATAACAAGAGGAGAATCACATGCCACGGTTTGAAGAATTACAGCGGGTGTTCACCTCCATGTATCACCACATGAATTGAAAGATCACATGAAATATCTCTCAAACAGACCCTTTTAAACCCAAACAGCTCTTCTAGAGCTACCATTACTGAAAACTAGAGAATAGTGAATTTGTGTCGGACTTTGTCTGTATGTAATATAATAGTCAAATGTTTATTAAATGTTAAGTTAGTTCGTATTACATTATTCACGAAACAATTGATAATGCATACACTATAGTTCGCCAAAATCGATGTCAGCCCAGATGGTGCCGGACCAGATGGTGCCGGACTGGGTGATTTCTTGCATTTATACACGATTTATGAACATTTGGGACATCATCATTTTTCAGAAAAATGCTCTTATTTGAGAACCACAGATCGCACAGAGGTATGCTTTGGCAATTTATCTTAGAAATACTTGTTCTTTCGAAATATGTAGAAAAAAGAATGAAAACTCAAAAAAAGTTTTGCTTCTAAGGGGGCACTACACTAAATCCTTCCGCGTTTGGTGTAGGGTTCGGAGAAATAGTACCTATATCAATTTGATCATCGTCCCAGGGGAAGCAAATAGAAGTAAATCTTGCTTATTTTTTATGAAAAAGATAGAATAGAACCTCAGCATTGCTAATGTGGTCAAAAATCGTCGGAATCGAATACGCACGGGAGCCTAGGCTGCGGAAGGATATCGTTACCGGAACCGGTGAGGAAGCGAAAATATCGGTTTAAAATGGTGAGGGCGCTGTTTAGGTGACCGTAGCGAAAAATTTCATCTAGATGGGTCAAGAAAAATCAAGTTTAAAATAAAATTCAACACATATCTAATACATTCATGCGAAATAAAAACTTCCATCATTGTTACGTGGGGTAAAAATACGGTCTTGAAAAAGGGCCGAAACGCGTGTATTTCAATGGGAGACGTATTTAGTGGTGTGCCCCCTTCGAAGACGTGTTGTTTTCGGCCTATTATGGTACCTTTTACTTGAAAAACTCTCATTTTCACTCTATTTTCGCAGTTTTATTTGTCAATAAAGTTTCTTAAGATTACTACCATTAGGATAAAAGTACAATACAATATTTAAAATCAAATCTAAACACAATCATGCTAGCCTTGGCCACTAAACTTTTGACGAATCATCAAAAGGGGCATTGTACTCTATGGTAATAGCGGTGATAGATTGACGGATGAGCAGTAGATACTGTCAAAACTACAGCATACCTAACCAGAAATGTTTTAGAAATTGAAGTTGGTTCGTATTGGGTGTATTGTAGGAACAAGGATATGGTTACCACCGGTGTCACCTGCGGTATCCTGGACACAGGGAGGTAATCACCACGCTTCCAAGAGCCGTGTACATCTTACAGAACCGCAGACCTGACCTGACATGCATGGGAGAAACGCCATGCCGGGGGGGGGGGGGGGTGGTCCCATAGAGTGTGTCAAGCGGACGTGCGCAGAAGGCGACCACTTGGTGTTAGAATCTTCGACAGATAACAAGAGGAGAATCACATGCCACGGTTTGAAGAATTACAGCGGGTGTTCACCTCCATGTATCACCACATGAATTGAAAGATCACATGAAATATCTCTCAAACAGACCCTTTTAAACCCAAACAGCTCTTCTAGAGCTACCATTACTGAAAACTAGAGAATAGTGAATTTGTGTCGGACTTTGTCTGTATGTAATATAATAGTCAAATGTTTATTAAATGTTAAGTTAGTTCGTATTACATTATTCACGAAACAATTGATAATGCATACACTATAGTTCGCCAAAATCGATGTCAGCCCAGATGGTGCCGGACCAGATGGTGCCGGACTGGGTGATTTCTTGCATTTATACACGATTTATGAACATTTGGGACATCATCATTTTTCAGAAAAATGCTCTTATTTGAGAACCACAGATCGCACAGAGGTATGCTTTGGCAATTTATCTTAGAAATACTTGTTCTTTCGAAATATGTAGAAAAAAGAATGAAAACTCAAAAAAAGTTTTGCTTCTAAGGGGGCACTACACTAAATCCTTCCGCGTTTGGTGTAGGGTTCGGAGAAATAGTACCTATATCAATTTGATCATCGTCCCAGGGGAAGCAAATAGAAGTAAATCTTGCTTATTTTTTATGAAAAAGATAGAATAGAACCTCAGCATTGCTAATGTGGTCAAAAATCGTCGGAATCGAATACGCACGGGAGCCTAGGCTGCGGAAGGATATCGTTACCGGAACCGGTGAGGAAGCGAAAATATCGGTTTAAAATGGTGAGGGCGCTGTTTAGGTGACCGTAGCGAAAAATTTCATCTAGATGGGTCAAGAAAAATCAAGTTTAAAATAAAATTCAACACATATCTAATACATTCATGCGAAATAAAAACTTCCATCATTGTTACGTGGGGTAAAAATACGGTCTTGAAAAAGGGCCGAAACGCGTGTATTTCAATGGGAGACGTATTTAGTGGTGTGCCCCCACCACACCAAATCAATGCGCAATTCGTGTAATCCTATAATAGTTCCGGAAAAGCACGGAGACTAGGCTTGTAAATGTGAGGTTTTCGGGCAATTTGTTTCTCCGGGGATGGTATGTTTGTATTTAAATGAACGAGTGGGACCTATCTGTTGCACCTACAATGATAAAATACGATATTTTTAATTTATCGACCTAAATAGTGCCCAGGGCGTAAGCACCTGCCTAAATGGTGAACAGGCATGCCAGAAAACGTGAAAAAGTGAGGGCGCTGTGTGCAGGTCCGTAGCGGAAAATTTAGCTTAATAACCCCTCATGAAACAAGGCTTAAATTAAAGTTGAGATGTTACTGAAAATGGTCATAGGTGACAAGTATGCAATAAATGTAACCGGAGGGTAGAAAAGGTGTCTTGAAATATGGCACTTTTACACGTATTTCAATGAGAAAGATATTTGGTGTGGTGCGCCCGTTAAAAGTAAGTTACGGGGGCACTTCACTAAATCCTTCCGCGTTTGGTGTAGGGTTCGGAGAAATAGTACCTATATCAATTTGATCATCGTCCCAGGGGAAGCAAATAGAAGTAAATCTTGCTTATTTGTTATGAAAAAGTTAGAATAGAACCTCAGCATTGCTAATGTGGTCAAAAATCGTCGGAATCGAATACGCACGGGAGCCTAGGCTGCGGAAGGATATCGTTGCCGGAACCGGTGAGGAAGCGAAAATATCGGTTTAAAATGGTGAGGGCGCTGTTTAGGTGCCCGTAGCGAATTTCATCTAGATGGGTCAAGAAAAATCAAGTTTAAAATAAAATTCAACACATATCTAATACATTCATGCGAAATAAAAACTTCCATCATTGTTACGTGGGGTAAAAATACGGTCTTGAAAAAGGGCCGAAACGCATGTATTTCAATGGGGGACGTATTTAGTGGTGTGCCCCCTTCGAAGACGTGTTGTTTTTGGCCTATTATGGTACCTTTTACTTGAAAAACTCTCATTTTCACTCTATTTTCGCAGTTTTATTTGTCAATAAGTTTCTTAAGATTACTACCATTAGGATAAAAGTACAATACAATATTTTAAATCAAATCTAAACACAATCATGCTAGCCTTGGCCACTAAACTTTTGACGAATCATCAAAAGGGGCATTGTACTCTATGTATAACAATGGAGGCGTCTATGGTTAGCGGTGATAGCCTGACGGATGAGCAGAAGATACTGTCAAAACTACAGCATACCTAACCAGAAATGTTTTAGAAATTGAAGTTGGTTCGTATTGGGTGTAAACAAATTGTAAACAAACCGAGGTGTGTGAGGGGGTATGTCATAAGAAGAGGACCTCATTTAGATAAGGTTTTTATACTATTTGGAATATTTTGAACATACCAGGAACCGAGGACTGTCCGCAGTTCCAAGGTGTGATGGTGTGAATTCATACGGGTGTCCGCAATTGGATAGTGAACACGTACATAGTACTGCAATACAAGTACATTGTACAGCGATATATAGTTTGTTTGTTACGGTTAAGGGGTGTACGTGTGTGGACTCTCAGGTACAGCCTCCGTAAAACTGCCGTAACGTCTTCGATATTCATTTAATCTTTATAAGATTTACTAGTTTTATGATAATCCGGATAACATTCCTCAGGGCCGTATTTTTTTTAAATCTTATTTATTTTTTGAGTTATAGACCAAAAAGTGCCATGATTTAGGCAATACAAATAATTGCTACAAATTAACCAAACTATTGTTTGCCCTACACCCCACAAGTTTCTGAATTGGCAGCCTCCCCCCCCCCCCCCCACCCATCCCTCAAATTCAATTCCCCCCTCAAATTTCTGACTTAGCAGCACATTTCCAGAATGTTTTGGGAAAAAACAAACGCTTTGAACAGGTTTTTCTTCTTCTTCACCTTATATAATTAATAATTAATTTGGTAGAATAATAACAACAATTTAATTTGCTGGGATAAAAAATAATCAAAATCATCAAATTTCCAAATATGTAATGCAGTCCTCATCCTTAAAAAAGGAACCCAATTTAGGTAATAAGCTCTTAAAATAGGGAGGGGGACTCAAGGAAGTAACTTTATGAATGTTGTGAGTGCTGTTATAATTGAACTATTGACTCAAATGTCCATAAAATTATACATTTTTAGAATGGAAATGGATCAGAAAATCCAAATTTGGCTTCGATTTTGACTAAAAATGTTGATATTTTTTGAGAAAATTTTTGTAGGTGATTTTCTCCAAAAAAAATCAACATTGTGCTCAAAATTGATGCCAAATTTGACTTATGATCAATTTCCTTTCCAGAAATGTATACTTTTACATGGATTTGATTAATAATTCAATTAGTTTTATATAGCACTCACAACATTCAAAACATCAAGACGAATATCTTTCTTCCTGCCTGGTACTCATGCACTACTACTATAGACATTATTGTATGTTATTCAACTAAAGCCGTTAGCCGTTAACCGTTACAAACTATTGTACTCTTTAATTCACTATTAGCAAATAAACCTCTGAGAATCTATGTTGATTTTCACAACTCTTATACACAATAGAGCCACGATGCAGAGGGTGGTTCTAACATGTTTGCTATCTTGTTTGCTAAAGCTGGAAATGTGTTCATAACTGGACAAACAAATCATACGGTTAGTTAATTTCCATTCTTTAGATAAGCTTGAGTAAATACAAAATGTGGATCCATTTTTTGGGTTTTACGGTCAGGAGATCTCATGCAATGTTTTCGACATGATTACCTCCTTTCCTTCCACTGCTATAATTCTAATAGTTTACAATATACTTCAGAATTGAATATTTGATCCATGGAATCAATTCTGATTAAATTATAAGAAGTGAATAGGTTTGTCGACACAGTTCCAAAATAAAGTTGACCAACAAATGATAATATAGTGATGATGATGACTCATTGAGAAAGGTGACAGCAAATGAAACGGGTAATATAATACAGTTACTTTAATACTTGTTCAAACATTTAAAGGAAGCAACATTTAATATGGGGGGGGGGGGGGGTAATGATATATAGCATTATTATTTGTTTTCCTCACAACTCGCCGTGCCAGTATCAAATTCTTATACATTTTATAGCTAAATAATGATCATTCTTTTTATATATTTTCATTCTTTTCAGTTCAGATGATGCAATCATGCCAAGCAAGCGCCACTGGAAGCATAAGGATACATGATTCTGTGGGTTAAGACTTCACTCATCGTTGTTGGGCATCATGATGTACTCAGATAATAAACTATTTAAAAATTGTTGAGAACAGGTGAACTGGATTTACCATAATATATGATGCAATTTCATCAAGAAACTTCAGATTGAATAAATCAAAGATTTTAAAAACTAAATTAGTTGAAATACTACAATCCAGTTGAAAAAAGAAAGAATTGGATTTGAGTCATGTATGTACAATTTTAATTAAAAGTACTGTGATCAAAAAGAGGTGACAAATGTGTGCTTCATTATGTTTTACAGTTGGTTAATTGTTTGTAACTTGAAAACTAGAATTCAAATGTTTGAGTTTATTAGACCAACATGTAGCATTTACACAATGCTTTTAAATAATGCATTAAATCCTCAAGGGGGAGGAGGTACTCAAATGACCCTATTTTACAGGGTTTGTACCTTAAAAATGGCTGGTTTGACTAGGTGGTTTTCTCGCAATTTGGGATCCATATTTGGAATATTTTGCAATTTGGGACCATGTTTAGGGTTTTCCAGCACAAATCATACCCCATGTTTAGGGAATGTTTACAAAAAATCATACATGATCTTTTATACGTGAGTACCCCCACCCTGCCCACCGAGCCTAAAGATATTAAAATATCTATTATATTCATTCCTTGTTAGTGCAATTTGTTCCAAGTCAGGGGAGTTAGGTCTAGGAATTGCCGACGAATGAAAAATGAGTTATGAAAATATGATTATTCATAGGCCTCTGGCCCTTCATACTACATGGTTAAAAAAATATAAATACACATACATGATAAACAATATTTAATACTGAAGATAGTAACATGTCACTGCATTGGGATATTATACAAATACTACATGGTTAGAGGGGAAATAGTGCAATCTATTTTCCCGAGGTACTGGCTACAGGCCTACCACCCCGAACCCGGAGGGTGAGGGGTGGTAGGCCTGTAGCCAGTACAGAGGGAAAATAGTGTGCCCTATTGCCCCGATCATACCATGTAGTATTTGCTTTATTACACCTCACTGTGACTCTGGGGATGAGGTTGTAGGGAAGTAGCCAAAACTACCACACGGGAAATAGCTCAATTTCTTCAATAGCTCAATTTATTATCACTGTGGCCAGCTCAATTGACCAATGAAATTGCAGTATTTATGCCTGTTATCTCATGAATATTTATGAGGTGTAATATAATACTATCTACTGAAGATATGATATTACTATCTACTGAAGATAGCAATATCCCAATGCAGTGGCATGTTACTGTCTACTTAAGATAGTAACATGTCACTGAATTGGGACATTAATATCGTCAGTAGATAGTGATATATTACTATCTACTGAAGATAACAATATCCTAATGTAGTGACATGTTACTGTCTACTGAAGATATCAATGTCCCAATGCAGTGACATGTTACTATCTCTTCAGTAGATAGCAACATGTCACTGTATTGAGATATAGCTATCTTCAGTAGACAGTAACATGACACTGCATTGGGACATTGCTATCTTCTGTCGACCGTAGCATATCACTGCATTGGGACATTGATATCATCAGTAGACAGTAACATGTCACTGCATTTGGGATATTGCTATCTTCAATAGACAGTAACATGTCACTGCATTGGGATATGGTTATATTCGGTAGACCGTAACATGTCACGGCATTGGGACATTGCTTTCTTCAGAAGATAGTAACATGTCACTGCATTGGGATATTGGTATATTCAGTAGACAGTAAAATGTCACTGCCTTGGGATATTGATATCTTCAGTAGATAGTAACATGTCACTGTATTGGGATATTGCTTTATTCAGTAGATTGCGACATTTCACTGCATTGGGACATTGATATCTTCAGTAGATAGTAGCATGTCACTGCATTGGGATATTGTTATATTCAGTAGATAGCCATTGGTATATGGCTATCTACAGAATATAACGATATCCCAATGCAGTGACATGTTCCTATCTACTGTAGATAGCCATACCAAAGACACGTTACTATCTACTGAAGATATAAATGTCACAATGCAGTGATATGTTACTATCTTCAGTAGACAGTAACATGACACTGCATTGGGATATTGCTATCACTGCATTGGGATATCGATATCTTCAGTAGACCGTAACATGTCACTGCATTGGGATATTGATATCTTCAGTAGATAGTAACAGGTCACTGCATTGCGACATTTGTATCTTCAGTAGATAGTAACGTGTCTTTGGTATGGCTATCTACAGTAGATTACTATCTTCAGTAGATAGTAACATGTCACTGCATTGTGACATTGATATCTTCAGTAGACAGTAGTAACATGTCACTGCATTGGTATATTGATATCTTCAGTAGACTTAACATGTCACTGCATTGGGATATTGTTATCTTCAGTATATAGTAATTTGTCACTGTATTGGGATATTGCTATATTCAGTAGATAGTGACATGTCACTGCATTGTGACATTGATATCTTCAGTAGATAGTAGCATGTCACTGCATTGGGATATTGTTATATTCAGTAGCTAGCCATTGGTGTATGGCTATCTACTGAATATAACAATATCCCAATGCACTGACATGTTACTATATTCAGTAGACAGTAACATGTCCCTGCATTGGGATATTGGTATCTTCAGTAGATAGCAATATCCAAATGCAGTCATATGTTACTATCTTCAGTAGACCCTAAAATGTCACTGCATTGGGATATTGATATCTTCAGTAGACCGTAAAATGTCACTGGATTGGGATATTGATATCTTCAGTAGATAGTTACATGTCACTGCATTGGGATATTGATATATTCAGTAGATAGTAACATGTCACTGCATTGTGACATATCTTCAGTAGATAGTAACTTGTCTTTGGTATGGCTATCTACAGTAGATAGTAACATGTCACTACGTTGGGATATAGCTATCTTCAGTAGATAGTAACTGTCACTGTTTTGGGACATTGATATCTTCAGTAGATAGTAGCATGTCACTGCATTGGGATATTGTTATATTCAGTAGATAGCCATTGGTATATGGCTATCTACAGAATATAAAAATATTCCAATGCAGTAAATTACTATCTACTGAAGATAGTAACATGTCACTGCATTGGGACATTTATATCTTCAGTAGATAGCCATACCAATGCAGTGACATGTTACCATCTACTGAAGATATAAATGTCACAATGCAGTGACATGTTACTATCTTCAGTAGACAGTAACATGTCCCTGCATTGGGATATTGGTATCTTCAGTAGATAGTAACATATCACTGCATTGGGATATTACTATATTTAGTAGACAGTAACATGTCACTGCATTGGGATATTGCTATTTTCAGTAGACAGTAACATGTCACTGCATTGGGATATTGATATCTTCAGTAGACCGTAAAATGTCACTGCATTGGGATATTGATATCTTCAGTAGACCGTAAAATGTCACTGCATTGGGATATTGATATCTTCAGTAGATAGTAACATGTCACTGCATTGTGACATATCTTCAGTAGATAGTAACTTGTCTTTGGTATGGCTCTCTACAGTAGATAGTAACATGTCACTACATTGGGATATAGCTATCTTCAGTAGATAGTAACCTGTCACTGTATTGGGACATTGATATCTTCAGTAGACAGTAACATGTCACTGCATTTGGGATATAGCTATCTTCAGTGAACAGTAACATGTCACTGCATTAGGATATTGTTATATTCGGTAGACCGTAACATGTCACTACTGCATTGGGATATTGCTATCTTCAGAAGATAGCAATATGTCACTACATTGGTAAATTGGTATCTTCAGTAGATAGAAACTGCATTGGGACATTGATATCTTCAGTAGACATTAACATATCACTGCATTATGATATTGCTATCTTCAGTAGACAGTATGTGTTGGCGTGTGATAGTCACAGTGAGCATGGTGAGATCACACGCGACAAAACATTGGATTGACATACAATACAAGTAGGCCCGCTGTACTGGTATCAAATGAATAGTGGTAGAGAGATGGGTGTGTGGTGGGGGAGAAAATAAGGACTTCATTTCAAGTCTATCGTCGTGTGAGTGCAAGAATGTTGTATCTGCATTTTAGCGTATTTGCCGGAAAAGCATATGTTTTTCATAATTGTGTGTTTGAGTAACCACATAATGTTTTGGAAGTATAAAGATATTTCCCTTTGATAATATCGATTGAACATCTTGGGATAAAAATGATCTATTGAAATGTTATTGACATTTTAATATATCGTATCTGCACTAGCAAAGTGGCAGATACGACATTATTGCACTGAGAAAACTTGAGAATATGTACGCAGAAGCACAGTGCAACAACATCGTAAGTGGTAGATACGATGTTATTGCGCTGAGAATACTATGAAAGCAGTGCAATTCTAATGTAAGTGGCAGATACGATGTTGTTGCACTCAGAATACTCTTAAATATAATTGTAGTGCACTTACGACAGGGGTCGCATTATGACACGTCTGCGCGTCCTAGACCTCTCACTTTCTTGCAGTGACGCGTCAGGTTTCAAATTGGAAAGACTTGCGGGTCCCGATCAAAATTGAAGGGACCCCTTAAATTTGACGATGTGTGGAAATGGAAACCTTAAGAAAGTCTGTAAATTACATATCCATCCTTTGCTCACAATATAAATTCATTAAAACTGTCCTTAAAATTTTTCATATACCTGAACTTCAGGACCCCTCAATTTCTTGGGGACCCCTTAAATTTGTTTTTTGAAGTCATGGGACCTCTCACATTTTTGATCCAGTGCTATCCCTGACTTACGACATTGTTTTTTATTAATTAAAAAACAATTATTTTGTTTTAGAACTTCAAAAATAACCTCTTTCAAAAAATATAAAAAAGTCAATTTTGCCAAAAAGTAAACTTACAATAATTTTGCACTCGCATGACGGTTTGTTTGCATAAACTTTAAACAATTATATGTTTTGAGAAAGTGAACCCTTTATGAAGGGAAAACACTTGGCTACCATAGCAATTTGTACTTTTTCAATATCATGTTTAATTTTCCCAAAACAGTCCCATTTCCCCAAAATTATGATTTCTGAAAAAGTGGCACTTTTAAGATCATACTTGTTTAAGAAAATTACAAAAATGCCTCTATTTTGAGAAAATATGATATTGAAAAGGGTGAAACTCTCTATGGGTAGCCAAGCGGTTTTTTCCCTATAGTGTACTTTGAATGAAGCGCGCACAATCGTAAGTTGTGATAATTTTGGGCACAATCATCTAGGTTCTGCATGTGTGTTGTTCGTTCAATGCTAAATATAATTTAACTCAATGACAAAGAATGAATATTGACTGGTCCTTAAATCGGGAGATGAACGGAGATTATCATTCCCTCGTTAATCTAGCATACCAGGGCTATCACCACCCTGAGGCAGAGCCAGGGGGTGAGAGTACTAGGCCGGCTGGCCAGGTATGCTAGGGTAACTTGGGAACGATAATCTCCGCCCTTACTCTCGTCACCAGTGAATATTTATGGCAATTAATTGTGATAACAAAATAAAGGCCAACAACCAAACAACAAATACTTGCAGTTATGTTAATGTTATTGTATTCAATCCATTTCATGTTTCATTTTACAATGTCAATTTGAATGTTGTTGAAATACATAATAATAAGGTACATCCAAATATTTGGCAAAACCGGATTTTTAAATATGCACATTTCACCCTGACTGAATAAAATCATGTGTGCATTGTTACCTGTGCATGTTTATAGGTAAATAAATGTTTATGTGTTGACATCTTGGTAATGGATTTACTTTAGTCCAACAAGTACTAGTATTTTATAGCATGTTTTGTGTTAAATCCAACCCCCTAGAATCATGAAATTTAAAGATTTCACAAAGGCTCGCCCTCTTCAAGTTATGCAACCAATCGGGCAATACCAAGCCGGTAATGGCGATTTCACGTTGTTTATTAAAGAAAAAGAACAAAGGTGCCCCATCCTCTTCATTCCAAAAAGTCAGGATGAGAGACTGGTTTTTCATTTTCATTTGGCCGTAACAAGTACTATGTCACCCGCAGTAAAATCAGCTAACCCCTGCTGCGTGACTTGCTGCGTGAGCAATGAGTCAAAACAAACTGTGGTGAGCGCATGTACAGGGTCGGAATTTTGTCAAAGGTTGCGAGAATCCATTTAGTTTCCTGCAAAGGATTTTGCGAGAATCTATGGATTCTCCTCCATTCAAATTATGTGTTGACAGAATTATGTGTTGACGAGAATCAACTTGGATTCTCGGAACTTTACCCGGGGGGGCCAGTCAAACATAATGTTGTACACATGCGTGACCAAAAAAACGCGTAAAAAGGGGTGTTTTTTCAGTGTTGGACGCGTGACGCGTTAAGGGTATCAAAAACGCTGATTTTCAAGGAAAAGGGTGGCTTAAAATACAGGTCGAACGTGTTTAGGGTAACTTATTTTGTTCCCCATTAAATAGACAAAACTTGTTTAGGGGTCATATTCTGGCAAGAACTTGTTAAGGGGTCAAAATTTGCAAGGAAAGCGCGCTAAAAACTTGTTTAGGGGGTAATTTTGCTTGCAGGGTAAAACTTGTTTAGGGGGTGTCTGGAAAAATTTTGGTCACGCATGTGTACACCATTATGTTTGACTGCCCCCCCCCCCCCCCCCCCCCCCCCCCCCCCCGGGGAACTTTACCAGCGGGATTCCGTGCAAGAATAGATTATCCTCGAAATTCTGACCCTGTAGACTTTTTCAATGCACTCCGCATATTTTTACTCGGGGTCGGTCAGGTTTATTTTTAATCAAACATTTTCAAAATTGATCTAAAAAAATAGAAAATTTGACAGGCCCTTACAACAGGGTGTGGTTTTTGCAAATGAGCTACTGTTATAGTATTAGTCGAGGATAAAAACACCCTGTTTTACGGGCCCGACATACCTACTTTTTGTGTTTTTCAAGATTTAAAAAAATAAATTAGAATGGTTTTCTCAAATGATGTAAAATCAGCCGTTTTAGGCCGAAAATGTGTTTTCACAAATGTGTACAAAAATTCCCAATTTGTGCAGATTTTGGTGTCATTAGAGGTACCGCCCCCCCCCCCCAAAAACACCACATGCCCTACCGACCGACTCTACTTGACAGGTAAAACAGCCTAAGGTGTGTGTTTTTTCTTCATACTAAATTATTGTAATAGTTAGTCCGAGGCCTCGGGTGCCACTCAAGATATAGAATATCATGTAACTAATAAAACATTGGTCCTGTTCCAGAGTTCAACTCATTCCTTTTCTTATTTAGATCACACTTGAAATGTATTGTCTTTTTCCTTATAATTTGCTTGACATGTTACAGTGCTGTAGTTGTTTATGAGTTACTTTTAAAGAAGCTTTTCAGGAGACGTGTTTATTAGTCCTATCAGATACATGTCCTAATCATGGTATCACAAATTCCCTGTTGTAGCTAGCGACAAGTGTGTGGTGCGCCATAAAGATGTAGATATTGTAAACCATCCTTTCCTGTATAAAGACAAAAATAAAAATAGTGTAAAGTGAATTAATTTTCTTTCTATAGTTTGATCAGCTCCAAATTGGCGAAGCCTCCTTACAGCAGCGAATCAATATAGAAGGACACCATATGCGTGACGTTTGCATGTGGCCAAAATTGTGTGCGTGCAACCATAATAGAGCGCATACACCTGGATCACTTGACTGGGCCGCACCTACAATGTAACCACATTTTCTAGCAATGACCTGCTCCTGCTGTTGATTTCAAACCTTTGATTCCAAAGACTTTCAAGTAATTGGTGTGTGCTTAATAATCTATCTTCACATAAACGTAATCTCATTTACAGTACAGATAGACCTACTCACATTGAGGAACATCATTTGTGCCGATAAATGCTAAGCAGCTAGCTCTTTTTTGTGATGATGTAAAATAGATATATGGGAATTTAAAAATTAACCCCCCCCCCCTCCTCCTATTTTTCCAAAACTTGAGTGAAACCTTTTTAAATTTTAACTTGACCTTTGGGTTAGGCCCTTCATATTAATTGATTTTGAGTTTCCTGTTGCAGCCCACGTCCGAAATTGAGATTACAAAATTTTATTTATTTATTTATTTTTATTTAGGATTTTCACCTGTAAAATGACTTTCAATCAACTTCATTTGCTACTCTCTGACTTTAATACTATCAGATAAGATGATGTACAAGCATAGAACATGATTGCACTACTAAGTGGGTATCAAATTAATCATACTTGGAACACAATTAAATGCAAAGTCCTCGTTGGGGTTGAAAATTGGTTGCAACCACAAAATAATTAGTTTTGAAATAAATAAAATAAAAGATAATTAATAATTAAAAGCCAGTAAGCCACTGTGTCCCTTTTTTAAACCTCTAACAGGAAACTCAAAATCAATTGTGAAGGGCCTAATGCTCTTATCAATTGCAAGCTGGCCCCAGGGGATAGCAGGGGCTAGAGCCGGGACATACAAATTGCAAATGTGATGTCCCTACTCCCTGGTACAATCAAGTTCGGGGGGGGGGGGGGTACCATTTTTTTGAACATCCCCGCACAGTCCCCCCTAGCTGGGACTGTACACCTTTAGCCCGGACAAAGTGTCCTGCTATAAAGTTTACAGTCCGTGGGTCGCTTAATTTCTTTCTGAAACCATAACGGTTTATTTCTATGTACTCCGTATGTGATATTAAGGCTTGTACAGTCAAGCGCATCACATCTCTGGCTTATGTATAGCTACGGAAAACTCACAAAATACAGCTAACCAATCAGAGCCGTGAGGTCGAGGTGACGTATTTGAGTACCACGAATCTCTGTTGCACCGTTTTTCGGTGAGGTTGAACTCGTACTTTACGCGGTACTTTACATGAGTTCCACCTCATATGTGACGTGTGTCCATTTGTCTTTCACGAGACAGTGACGTATACCTGCGTCATTTTCTTATCGCAGCACTATACGTGTGCATCTACTCGAGGCGCTGGTGTGTACACACACAGAAATATGGAAGATACAAACACTCGCGTAAATGCTGCTGCGACTGTTAATTACGTCACTGTGACTGTCCAGAAGAGGAAGACAAACAGAGCACAGGCCTGATCGGTCCTAGAATGTGGACAAATTTGCCAGCCCTGGCCAGTGCACTGGCAAATATGGCCCCTAAGTGACCATATTTGCTAGTATTTAAATACAAAATAGTGACTGTATTACCATGGACTTGTGTTTTATTTTAAAGTTCATGGTGGTACACTGGACTGACTGGTATTACGCATTTTGTTTTGGTTGGCAAATTTGGCCCCTAAATCGGTGGCCAAATTTGTCCACCTTCTAGGACTCTGATCATCATCATGCATGATGTGTGGCATGAATTTTAAAATAAACATAATTCATTAAACCCCGCATTAAACCTACATAACAATGTTGTCCTCTCGATGGTTCGATAACGCTGCATAATCTTTAGGCTACCCTCTAATCCTCATCTCCGGGCTTCATCTGCTATCTTGGAATTTATATTTCACGGCTAGCTATGGGCAACTCGTCGTATACCGCTGTTGTTGGAAGTGCTGGGCGATCACAAAAAAATATACAAAAAGGTCGAGATTTCGAGGTCGAAATTTCGGGGGCGCGAAAAAAATTTCGGGGGCGCGGATTTCGGGGGCGCGAGTCGAAAAAAAGAAATTTCGGGGGCGCGAAAAAAATTTCGGGGGCGCGAATTTCGGGGGCGCGAATCGAAATTTCGGGGGCGCGAGTCGAAATTTCGGGGCCGCGAGTCGAAATTTCGGGGGCGCGAGTCGAAATTTCGGGGCCGCGAGTCGAAATTTCGGGGGCGCGAAACGAAAGGTCGAAATTGCGGGGTCGAAAGGTCGAAATTTCGGGGTCGAAAGGTCGAAATTGCGGGGTCGAAATGCGAAATGCGAAATGCGCGACACGAAATGATACTAATAAGGCTTCGTAAATAGAACATGTTTACAGTGATCGATTGATACTTTGCCCAGTGATATTTACCTGTCACTGCTTTGCCCAAACCGGCTGGGCAAAGTCGACCTAATAGTGTCTACACTCTAAGCATTACACGTAAGGCCAAAAAAGGTCTATCTGATTATTCTCACATACATTTGGGGAAATAGCTATGCCAAATGGGGGTTTTTTTGGACAAAAAATAGCTATGCTTAATGCGTAAATCCTTTTTCTTTTCTTTGTTTATTGTGTTTTCGGCCCACTTTTTTCAGATTTTTTTAAATTTCTTTTTAATAAACGCCAAAAGTGGGCCCATCGCGCATGGTTATGCGGCGAAAGTGACTTCACATAGGCCTACTTATGCGAGCGAGGTATGTGAGACAGATCTTTTTTTGTTTTCCTTGCCTTATGTAATATACTAAGCTAAATGCATGTTAGTGCTCTCAAATCGCAAACTCTGGGCTTTCTCTACATTCGACCCATAGCCAGCCCGGCGTTGGGTATTATCGCGCCAGTAAAGGCTCTATGTAGAGCTATTACGACCCATGCGTCAGACCCAGTTCATACCCACCAGTGACGGATAGACTGTCTCACGAAATCACGGAAGCAACCACATGCCCAGCATATTTTTTATTTTGACTGTTTATAGCTGAGGAGCATGTGACCTTTGACCTTAATTCAAGGTCAAGGTCAATTATCCACCCACTCACTTACAATCAAGGAAAATTATAGTTCGCACACTTGACGCAACTTATTACAAACTTCCCTGTGCTCGCAATTAAGATCAGACTTGGGACATAGCACTGTTTAATAGAAAGCAAAAGTCTCCCCTTTCTTATATCCTTCCCCACCCCCATCAATCAATGTTGGGGGAACTGCCAAGGCTTCTGATAACATGACTCGGATCAACATTGCCTCCGGGGAGATGGGCGGGTTTTTGTCCGTAATAGGACAAAGTGTGCCAACCTTTTTTCCTTGATTGTCTGAGTCATTTGTTAAAAAAATCATCTGATTTAAGTCTTTTGGCTATAACTTAAGATTAAGCAAAGATTTCTTCACCAGATTTGGAGGACATATAGGTTATAACATTAGTCACGTATACAAATGTTATGCACCAACGTACTTTTATGGACAGGTCGCTTTTAATTACGGAGGTATATTTTTCACTTAAAATGCCCGTGAAACTATACTATAGACATGACCAGTTATTTAAATTCAGATGGATGCTCGACCTCATATATCATCAGCTAAACGTTAAGGAAACATCTTCCCGTCGTTTATATATATATATATATCAAGACCAGTATCTATGTTACGACCAGTGTCTATATAACTTAAAAATATAGACCCAACATGAAATATGCATGTTTTGTTTTGACAATAAATCAAAGTTGTCAAGACATGCGTCAACCGTAACCGTAAGTTTAGACAAGGATTCGAACGCGGGGCAGCGGCGTGCGAGTCTCGAATGTTAACCGCTACACCAACCGGGCGTGTATGAATGTTGTAACTGAATTATACGCTATCAATGCTCGTGTATTGTCATCGCAATGGTGAATCAATATCAACGGTTCACATAACAAATCATCAAATGTGTCATTATTACGAAATACAGAACTGATTTTTCAATGGATAAGGGATTAGAGAACAACTTTCGTTCTTATAGACCCTTTTTAAGCGAAGATGAATCACCGCATACCTACCTTTGAACGATTCACCATTGCTGAAATAAAATAAATCTATAGAGTCATATGTTTTATTTCAGCTGGGTGACCCGTTCAAACATACCGAAGATGCGACTCATTTCTTCCAAAAGATAGCTTATTAGTTTAACATTGTCTACTAAACATTAATCCATGGAAGAAGAAGAAAAAATAAGCATTTCATAATAATGGTAAACCATTGCAAAGATTCACCGTTGCAATAACAATGCACGTGTATTGATAGCGTAAGTCAGTTACAATATGCACTCACGCCTGTTTAGTGTAGTGGTTAACCTGAGAGGCTTGCTGGCTCGGGTTTGTTTCCTTGCCCAAGCTTCTATTTATTTATTTTTTGTGTGTGCTTTCCAAGCTTATTTCTAAACGATCATTAAGTCCATTTTTTAAATAATCGTCACGTTATCTAGAGTTTTTTCTACATGGCGCATTATTTGATATGTGACTTTATTTATTTTTCATAATTACATATTTTAATGCTAAGAATATAACATGTCATTGTGTCATTGATTGCTATCTTCTGAAAATAGTAATGTTTGCATGAACTATAACAATGGCAAGGCCTATTATACACCTATAGTTGCACACATTTAACATAAAGAGACAGTATAGTAATTAATGACCAGTCCCTAATACACAAATTGACTTTTCGTTCTTCTATCTTTGTTTGTATGGTCCATTCTGTTTATGTGGCTTTATTTATTTTGTAAATTAATGTCATTATTATTATTTTCCATGATTATAAAGTTTAATGCTGAGAAAATAACATGGCATTGTGTCATTAAATGCTAGTAATGTTTGCATGAACTATAACAATTGCAAGGCCGATTATTATAGACCTATAGTCGCACACATTTAACAAACAGAGACATCGTTAGTAATTAATGACCAGTCCCTAATAGACTTTCGTTTGACTTTATATGCCGTGTATCAAATGTTGATTATAAATCAAGTAATAGTAAATACATATAGGAAATCTAAATGTTCTTCAACATTTTGTTTCACATCCATGAAAATAAATTGTAAAAATAACATGTTTTGACGTATATGTTGCCTAAGTATTGACTGACCAATCCCTAAATGACGTAATTGATACTTGTTACTTTTAGGGAATGTTGATAATATACCCTACAATAATTGTGCAAAACCTCATTATTATTGGACATTTGGTTCTAAAGTTATAGCCAAAAAAAACCAATCCCAGATGGTGAATTTAGGATTTTGCTCAGACAATCAAGGAAAATTATAGACACTTGACGCTACTCAGGCGCCTGCCCAGGGGAGGGGGGGGGGGGCTTTGAGTGCTCAAGCCCCCCCCCCCCCCCCCGGGTCCCGAGATGGTAAAAAGAAGAGGGGAGGGGAGGGAGGAGAGGGGGGAGTAGAGGAGAGGGGGAGAGGAGGAAGGGAGGGGGAGAAGGAGGGGAGGGAAAAGGATAGGCCGGGAGCTTTTATCAGTGTCTCTCACTTTATCCCTACGTCTCTTAACCATGTGAGTGTTTTATAACGAAAGTAAATATTGAAAGTAAATATTGATAGCAAGGAGAGTTTATGTCATCCAGGCAATTTAAAAACAACAGCTTGGCCCTCTGAAATACCAGTGGCGTAACCAGGGGGGACAGTCCCCCACCCCCCCCCCCCCCTCCCCATTGGCAAAAGAGTACAAATAAAAAGGAAGATAAGGAGGAAGGGTAACGAGCATAGACAGTGCAAGCGGGGAGTGCCCCCCCCCCCCCCCAATCATTGTCACGGTGGGGACGACCCCCCCCCCCCTCTCAAAAGAAACCATTTCTTGCAAGAATTGGTTTCAATGTTTAACTATTCAAGCTAAACAACATGGGTTCAGGAACGTTTTCAGGACCATTTCAGTGTAAAAATAACCAATTTTTGCGTGCTACGCGAGAATTAGTTGGAATGTTTTATTATACAAGCTTTAACAAGATGGTTTCAGAAACGGTGTTTTTTACCTTTCTTTTTACAATAGCCTTTTTTAATATTTGGTTATTCAATTTTAACAAGATGGCTTCAGAAACGTTTTCTTGACCTTTTTACTTTTAAAATATACTTTTTTTGCGCGCTACGCGCGTATTAGTTTCACTTGTTATTTATTATTCAAGCTTCACAAGATAGCTTCAGGAACGTTTTTCTAAACCTTTATTTTTACAATAGCCAATTTTTTCGCGCTTCGCGGGAATTCTTTTTTATTTAGTGTTATTCAATTTCAACAATATGGCTTCATAAACGTTTTCTGAACCATTTTAGTGTTAAAATAGACATTTTTTGCGCGCTACGCGCACGGGCATTAGTTTCACAGTTTATTTATTATTCAAGCTTTACAAGATGGCTTCAAGAACGTTTTTCGAAACCTTTATTTTTACATAGCAACTTTGTGCGTGCTCCGTACCAATTATTTGTATACAACTTTGTTATTCAATTGGAACAAAATGGCTTCAGAAACGTTTTCTGGACCTTTTTAGTGTTAAAAAATACATTTTTGGCGCGCTACGCGCAAATTAGTTTCACTGTTTAATTTTCAGTCAAGCTTAACAACATGGCTTCAGGAACGGTTTGTTAAAACTTTCTTTTTACAATAGCCAATATTTTCGCGCTACGCGCAAATCCTTTTTAAACCCTTACACCGTGTTGTTTGTTTTTGCAAAATTGAAGGGGGGAAAAAAATCCAATTTTGAATAATATTGATAATAAGCCAATATTGATTGGAAATGAAGTTAAGTTTTTCAATAAAATATTGGTCAAAATAACAAACCAAATCGCACCAAATGGGTTCGAATTTTTTTTTAAAAATCCAATTCCAAGGGGGCACATCCCCACTCAGACTTCCCCCTGTCCGCGTTACCGCGGATAGCGGTACGAATTATATGAAATTTATTTTTAAGCCCCCTGGTAAAAAAATCCTGAACACGCCTATGCGCAACTTATTACAAACTTCCCTGTGCTCGCAATTGAGATCAGACTTGGGACAAATGGATACATTTAATACGAACCGTGAAAATAATCGGGATTGAAATATTTGTATGAGCCACCGTGTCGTGCGCAACCAATTCGAGCTATATAATAGGTATTTCGAAATGGGAAAATCCCATTAATTGAGTATTAAACTGCATCCTGCAAAAAGGACATTTAACGCGGTAGTACATGCTTGCTCAAAGTCATTCAATGTTTCAATTGGAAGACGTGATGAAAATGCATATTCTTCTTTTACTATGGAAAGGAATATTTAAGCTGGTTTTCAGAATTTAAGATTTCGTTGCTTCGTAAAGTGATACGAAAGCAGACTGTGTTCTACTATTAAAAGGTAGATACATGTAAATGTATTCATTATTGACATTGTTATAGATAGCACCTTGATAGTCCAGCAAAGGTAGGTGACAGGTGGAGCCATTATCATATTGAATTTTCACCATTGTACATTTTGAAATATTTCAAAATTCAAATATCAAAATTCAAAACGTTTCAAAAACGTTCGAAATATACAAATACATTGTGAACATTATTCATTATAAATCCCTGATAATATTAGTAATATTTCGGATCTTTTTAAAAAAACCTTTTTCTATGTGCCGAAACACTATGGGATTTTGTCGATATGTATCCTCAATCATTTGATAATAATAACTGGATATATAGAATAGTGCAACTCAAAATTGGGTGTACTTATACCACAAAGTATAATAAAAGGACAATAATTCTCAGTATATTCCATTCTAACCAACCTATTTTGTATTACAATAAACAGTTTCACCAGACCGATCTCTGGTTTCTCTATCTCTCGTTTTTAGGTTTATCAAACTGCCAAATTGTGGATGGGTAGTAAGTTTTAGGGCAAAGTGGGGGTGATATTGTGAGTGTGAAGTGAGTATGTTTGGCTCATAATGGAGTTTGTGCAAAGTGATTTGTGTGGGTGTGTGAAGTTATTTTAGTTTCAATATAGGCCTACCACTTCTATTGAATTACTTCGTCTCCCTTCATTGGTATTGGCTCATCATAAACATTAGTTAATTCTGGAATGTCAAATAATCCAATTTATGAATGTTTGAAAGTATTCAATTAACAACAATTATATGAACTCTACGTTCATTCAATATGAAGCATACACATCAACTATTTAAAAGATTTGGTTGAAACTATATCCTTGACACTTGGCATTTTTCAGGGTGTGACACAATCTATTTACATTTCCATCGTCATTGAAATTAACCTCTTCTGAGAGCTGTTTGTCTTTTTAGGACTCTTCTTGTTTACAGTGTAAAATTGTTGGCTCTTGTATGGACCATGGTTCCTGAGACCATTTTTCTTTTATGTCAATTAAATGTATCTTGTACCAGGTGACTGCACTGATAAGTTTTTGGAGAGCTGAAAAAGAAAAGTGGAATTCAAGAACATCATATTAAAGTTCCGTTATTTGCTTGACTTTGTTTACACGATATGGATCAGATTTCATACGTGTTATCCAATGAGATCGAAGTATTTACACTTACTAAACAATAAGAGCGTAAACAGGTAGAGTTACTGTTTTACTTCGCTGTGCACCTTTCCCGGCAATTGAAATAGGAACGCATTCGTGGCTGTTTTTCATGTATGTAAATAAGGATTAAGAAAAATCAGCCCTCTTTGTACAAGAAAACGTCGATTCAAAAATGCTCGTACAGCCGGGACGAGCATTTTACGTCCGACAGTATCCCACTGCAGTACGCGTGATACATAACGCGAACCATATTTGCATAGAGGGCGTTTGTCAATAAGTTTTGCTATGTTTTTGTCAGTAGAAACAACAATAATAGCAATTGTTGATGTTCATCTTGAATTCTGAAGTAAATTTTTAAACATTTAAAATTGTCAACACCACTTAATGTCCCTTTAAGTGGTGATTGCTTCCGTTTCGGGATTCTATATAAAATTGTGTAAAACCGTTTTACAAGGGGGAAATCCCAGATTTGCTACTAGGCCTATTTCGTCTTGTATTCTACTGCTTGAGTGAAAATCCAGATAAATCTAGTTTGCCTCGAAATCACTGAATGTACTTTTAAGTCATGTTAAAAGGTTAGTTAGCAGGGCAGCAACCATATCATGCGTCATCAATCACTTAATATGATATTAACCATGGGGAATCCCCCATCTATAATTGCCCCACATCCTGCAAAAAGTGAATGGTGCAGCGTTAAATCGCTGCTTTGACCGGAGAAGGTCCTGAAACCTGGAGGAAAATATATTTCCTGCTGCCACAACGACCCCCCCCCCCACCCCCCCCCCCCCCCCCCCCCCTCCACCTCCCCTAACCCTCCTTCCCCGCCCTCCCATTTATTTCTAAATACTCCCTAAAACGTATGTTTGACAATGAAATTTCCAATATTGAATTTTATAGAAAAAAATGAGGGTTATTAGTGAGCCATTCACACGGTATACGTGTGATCAGTCACTGTAAATACAAATGGGAATCCCCAGATTATTGCGCAACAATCCCTAGATCTATCGCGGGTATCTACCGGCATGTGCGTACTTCCGGTGAATGTGATCGCTATCCACTATCAGGGTTTATTCCCGGGCCGGGTTCATTTCGTTTCGTTTTGTTTAGACGTCATTTCCCAATATACATTGTTGTAACATATAAATCAGGTGTGACTAAATTATTTTTGAAAGATTAAGGATGTTCAAAGTTGTTGCCTTTCATGACAGGAGATGTTCATACCTCGTAAATGCCAGGTAAGTAATTCGATGTTATCATAATATGGGCATTTACCTTAATATGATCTATTGGCCAGGGGAAAACATTGGGTCGAGGCTTGATTCATATAAATAGGCCGGCCCATATTTTTCGATATCCAGTAATGATTAAAATATCAAAAATATGTTGAAATGATTCAACTTGTAATTGTATTATGTATACACACACTCCTATGCATTGCGCCGACATAACATAGTGTCACGTCTGCTATCTTATCTAATGAATCTATGAATCATACGGGGAATAATAACTACATGTACGTACAAGCTACTATAAGCTATTTGAGATAAATTGATGCACACAAAGAAAGGTGGTATAATAAATGGGTTGAATAAACGCTATCTTGGTTAGCCGTGCGCCTGTGATGATGCCTTATAAGGTTATAGGCCTATTCGAGTTTTCCACTGGAATCCGTGAATCAGATATACACTAAAGGCCTATTCTTGTTTTAAGTGCTTTTGATATGATGGGAAGGAAACATTAAAGCTGATTTCCAGGATATTTTGTGATAAGCAGTTCTACTATAACTGTACAATGTATTCATCGACATTATATTAGATTTATGTAGTCCAGAAAAGGTATGTGACTTGGGTATAGATTTTTTCTTAAATATGTTAAGCTTTGCAAACGTTTAGAGTTAAAAGCAAAGATTTTCTTTAACAATATCATTCCAGAAACCGACGTTATGAGTTAAGAATCAGTAAACAATTCGAGAACATTCTGCACATTTTACTTTTCTATGTTTAATAAAAAATGGAAATAAAGTAAAGTTTGACTCGGGTATATTTCGCTAAAATTGTACACGATATTTTGTTTGAAGTAAGCGAAAACTAATAGGTTCATCGCATGATTGTACGCGATAAAAAAGGGGTATCATGGTTCTTGAAAACATTTTTCTCGCTAGTATTAAATGAGAGGTAATATAAGTCATAATTTTGAGAGCGCCAACCCGGAGCTAGGTAAGCTACTATAGGCTAGTAAACTCTGAATAATTTTATACCTGCCCAGACGAAGAGTAAGTTGGAGCACAATGCTGCTGCAACTATCGATGCGTATAGTTTGCAAGGTGTACGCTTATGTCGATGAAATAGGTGACTTTAATCAAAACATTTGCTATGATTACCTGAACAATCAAGTCAAATCAAATATGTATCAAGCGATTATATACATTATATAGATAGAAGTTAAATAAAGCAATCAAGAGATAAATGATAGATAAATAAATAGAAAAATAAATAAAACTTAAACGCATGGACCTTTATAATTCATAAACAATTGACAAACTAATGATGGTACATTAATCCACCATCAAGTTCAAAAAAGAAAGGGAAAAGAATAATAAGGAATACATGGGGATCGAACCCGTGTTTGTCGATTGCAAATGACATGAGCTACATACGCGCACCACAGGGATCGACGAGTGTAAGTGTGATAGTTTTATTATTCAACCATTGATCCATTTATATATTTACAACGAACGGATTTTAATCGTGACATTTTTGCCATTTTATACCATTATTTGTATCTAACTCTCGGACAAAATTTGTTTGTAATGTAATTATAGTCCTTATTTTGGAAAGAATCAAAACTTTGCTCGTCTGGACGTGGTGTGACGTGTTGCCATTTTCATGTTACATATAAGTTAAAGTTGAGGGAACATAATTCGTGTCAATACCTACAAACGTTTGACGATTGTAACAATTTTTTATTTCAGTAGGACGATGATAATTTATTTGAATATTTACCTGGCTAGTCGCTATTCCGATCTTATTGTTCCAGTGTTGCTCTTAAAATTACATCGCAAGTAATTTACGCTGTAGTTGGGCATAAGAACAAGCGATATAAAGGGTTCAACAAAAGAAAGTATACCACTTTGTTTATGTCATTTTGAGTAACTTTTAATTTGTTGTTGACCAAACAGGCTAGATAGGCATTTAGATGAATCTTTTAGGCATAATTTGATACCAAATTTGCCCCCTAACAACAAAGATAAATCATGATTAGCACCATTTAAAGGAAAATATCCCATTTTCAAAAGTCGCATTTCCAATACACAGCACGAGAAGATTTGGTTAATCTGTCCATGTTCTACCCATTCATAACATTCCTTTACATTCAATCCTTCACCATGCATCAGTTTACATTTGAATTAGCCCGCGCATTGAGGGATATGCGCGGTGATCAGTACGGGATAAATACGGCATATGTGTGTGTTAACAATTGGCCCTTTCTTCACGTGCTGTGTATTGGAAATGCGACTTTTGAAAATGGGATATTTTCCTTTAAATGGTGCTAATCATGGTTTATCTTTGTTGTTAGGGGGGAAATGTGGGATCAAATTGTGCCTAAAAGATTCATCTAAATGCCTATCTAGCCTGTTTGGACAAAAACAAATTGAAAGTTACTCAAAATGACATAAACAAAGTGGTATACTTTCTTTTGTTGAACCCTTTATGTAGCTTTCATCGCTCGTAAGTTACGCCAGTTTGGTGCGCTCGGCCGAAAAAAAGTATACGAGTGAATGGTATGAAGTCAGGTCGGTCGTCAGGGTTATTTACATTCCCAAGCACTATCTAAAACTGTTGGCAGAACTGCTGCCAGTATTATTTTACAGGAAACATCGCTCATAGGACTTAACAGAGATAATAAATAAGAACAATATCGGCTTTCTTCTGATGCACAAACAAATCTAAATTGTTGATTAACGTATTTACTGACTCATTCCTGCAATTTTTGCACATCTCTCCCCGTAACTTACAGGAAGACATCGTGGACGATTTATCTATAAGATTGCATCAACTTTTTCGAGCAGAAGATTCAGTCTGAGTGGAAAACCCGGCACTGTTTACAACATCAGAGTATTGAGATTATTAACTTATATCTGAACTCAACGAACGGAAGGTATGTCATGTATTCGGAAGCTTGCGATGGCGATCAAACTCACTTTTTAGAGAGAGCGTCCGGTAGTATTAGTATTATTCACATTATTGTGATCATTATCATGCATGTATGTCATTGACATGAATGCATTGTAAACATAAGGCTTTGTTGTTTACCCAATAATCATGATAATAATATCAAGTGGCCAATTAAAAGGTGTGTAAAAACTATTCTATGCATATCACGGCCACTGTTTTTGAAAGAGATTCGTTTAGTTTAGTTTAGTTTTATTTGGCATATCAAGACACAGAGATACAATACATTAGATCAATATAAAAATCTTAAAAAGTTACATTTAACACAATATATAAATAAAAGAAAACATATAATGCCAAGGATAGCCCAATAAAGCTCTAAAAAGGGCTTACTTCCATTGGGGTCCTTCAAATATTTAAACAGCACATTATTAAAACATCATATATATTTGCACACAAATAATATCGCACTTTTTATGAAACAACTGCATATAAAAAAGGATGAAAAATCAAGATAGAAAATGACTTTTTACTGCCTTTTTGAATTGCCCGTGGGTGTTAGATGTTTTAACCTGAGTTGGTAGCAAGTTCCATTCCCGAATACCAGTAAAGAAAAATGTATTGCACTGCTGACCTTTAATTTTAGGAACCAGAAAATTTGTTGCACTGCCCCTGGTATTGTATCTGTGGGTGCTGGACAATTTGGTAAAATGAGAATTCCGGTACTCCGGTGCTATTTCATTATAGACTTTAAAAACATGATTGAGTTTAAGTTGTTTAACTCGGTCTTCAACTTTCAACATTCCCAGCTTCTTTAATTCTACATCACCAATAAAATGAAGCGAATCAACTTATTTTGCACAACTTGCAGCTAATTGTTTTACTTTGCAGAAAGTGAAGAAAACCATGAAGAGCAACAATAATCAAAATCAAAACATTGTATAAGGTAGTGCAAAGGGTCTTACGAGATCTTTCATTCACAAAAATGACCTTGTCTGTATAAGAAACTTAATCTACCACCAGATTTGTTGAACTGATTTTGCAACAGTTTTACCACTGAGATTTTCATCGAGAGTAATCCCAAGGTATTTGACAGAGTTGAAAGGATTTATAATTTTTCCATCAAAAGAAACTTCAAACTTGTCCACCCTGCTCAGTCTGAGTTTAGATCCATAAAGAATAGACTCTGTTTTGCCAAGGACAAGGACAATTTGTTGTCGATCAGCCATTGTCTACAGGACTCAAGTTCTCTACTTAAAGTGTCAGAAATTACTTTTGGGTCTTTTCCGGATGTGAATAGGGCACTATCTTCCCAGTTTGCAAGATTTTTAATGCGCTCGGTAAATTCCCAGTTTGCAAGAATACATTGCGCTCAGTAAATTCCCAGTTTGCAAGATTATACCACAGATGGTGGTTCCACCATTTTGGGGGACCATGGGCGTATAATAAAATTGTTATCAAAATAAATTATGGTTTGAAATAAATTATTAGTACACAAAAGTTATGACCACCCCCCCCCCCCACCTTTAATTTCCCAAAAAAGTTATAATCCCCCATTTCGATTTCTTTAAAAAGTCATGACCCCCACCCCTTGTACGCAAACGCAAACTGAGTGATAGTAAAACAAATACCGGAACTTTTTCGCTGCAATTTGTGTCAAGTTTTAAGTAAATGAATGTGTACGGCATGATTCTGTGAAAAACTGGCGATCTAACGATGCTAATATCGAAAGAACTTAACGAAGCTAGCAACTGAAGCTTACATAGTACATATACATGTATAGTGGTGACGACAAAGTCTTTTTCACACCTTTGCAACCTTTGAAAGCCATTTTTCTTTAATTCCATACTTTAGTGGTGATCAACTTCAAATGATCAGTTTCACTTTGGAATTGCCCATTATATGAAGTGTCATTTTTCAATGTTGCTACTTTAACTAGACCTACCTGTTGATGCTCATATCGAGGAGCTGATGATTGGTGAAAACGTGATTTATTACGCAAAATTTCAGCCAGATTTTCTACATTTAAAAGAGTTAACTATGTTTGTATCTTAATACAGGAATGTTTGGCGGTGCTTTGGTTTCTCGGAGGATAATGCATCATCTCATCTACGGCTTACATGATGAGTAATTATTTTTGAAAGCAATTTCAACGTGGAAAACCCATTCTCTGAGCAGACGCCATTACGGAAATCTGCGCAGATCTGTACTGTTACAGCTCTGGCTACCATAAGCTATCACAAACATAACAATAACACTTCCGATTTTGTCAAAAAACTCTCATATGGAATATTTTGTTTAGACTGCGCCGGAACAGCTACATTGTTATAACATTGCCAGCAGATTGCGTCATGATGTTTTGTAATATGAACCAACGATGATTATGAAGATGGGTAACCTTTGATTTGAACTAAATCTGTTGACCTGTCAAGTGTCAATAATGCTCTATTTCCTCGAGGGATTTCCCGTCCTCTCTTTTTCGGAATTCCCCACCTCATTGTGGACTCTGTCCTGCATGATGCTCAGGCTGACCATGCTGACTCCTGTGACCATATACATAGGTAACTGAACTGACAACAACATTTGTTACTTCGCTGTGCACATTTCCCTGCAATTGAATTAGGAACATATTCTAGGCGGTTTTTTGTTTTGTAACTCGGCAGCTTGCCCCGATATCCATACGACCAGGTTCTGAGAACCCGATTTCTCCCGCTATTAAGTTCGCGCACCAATGAGAAGAAACGTTTCAAAAGAGCTGCACCATTAGTCGTATTACAATTCGTTGGAGAATCTTCTGTTGTGTATACTACTGTATACTTCTCCGCTGTATTCCACTAGAGGACAACGGAAACCCCACGAGGAATTGACTTCAAATTGAAGACGAAGCTGTTCTAATTCTCTTGTTCGGACATTCGGGTTTCTCTCGACGCGTTTCTGCACATTGCTTGCCTAGCGTAGCAAGATTTCCTCTTGCAAGTGTGTGTGGCAAGTCTGCCCGATCGTGAGATATCAGCGTAAACCGACTTTGTAACCGCGGCTTATGCTTGATGTGTTAACATACAACTGGATTCTTCTTAATCGAACTATTTTTAAGTTACAAGAATCCCGAGAAAGTTGCCTGCTATAATGACATCCACAAGATATTGCATTCACCTGTTTAAAACAGTTACTATAATCATAATAAGTCTATGTTTATGCATGCATATCGGTACTAATGCTGAACCAATACATCTGACTTGTACCTCGCCGACGAATTGTGAGCAAACCAGTGGCGATATTATCAGTGTGCTATGCGGAGTGGACAAAGGTTGGTCTGCTATCATTTCACTCTCCAACGGTACTAGTCTCAAAACTACAAAATCTCCCATTCTTAGCACAATCATTTACAATGCCAGTTTCCAAGCGAATCCGAGCTTGCATTTGACGGAGGTCATCTGCACCGCAACACAGCCAGATGGAATGCCGATAAACACAACCCTTGAGATTCGCGTCAAGTTTGCTCCGCAAATATCGGCAAAGTGTCCTAACGCCACCTCCGCAGATATATCATCTGTAGACCACGTGGAATTTGAAGTTCGTGGGTATCCGCTGCCACTGCTGGAAGATATCGATTTTTATTTAGATAATAACTTGATGAGAGATGGAATCAAGTTTCAGAGTGACACGAAGGCTATGATACTTCAATATCCGATATCGAATAGCGAGAATCAAGCGGGGATTCAAACAAGACTGATGGCAAGGAATGATATCGGATCCAGTAACAAATCTATTACTTGTATACTTCCCGCTGCTGCAAAACCCACGGCTAAAAATGTAAAAAGGGGTTTTACAAGTATGGCTCCAAGAACAAGCAAATGTAGCCATTTGAACAGTGACATTCATTTAACGTTGTTATTATTTATTTGTACAATATTAAGTTTTCAACCAAACTTTCTTGAATTGGACATTTTCTCTTGCTCCTGAAAATCCAAATAGTGGGATGGCGATTTCTGTGCAATACTGTCGTATCACTCGTAATAAACATGATTAGAACGTCTGTTGACCGCTGGTAGTACTATTTCTTATAGCAATACTGACTGGTCAACTTTCAAGTTTTGGAGTTAAGCGAATCAAACGAAGACTACTTAACAAATCAAGTTCGAGTGCTACCTTTCTGGGCCTTTCTTGCCCTGTAAACAAAACAATAGACAATCCACAATCACACTTTGGAGAAAATGAGGTCTATGAGGCTGGCGCCCCCACTGCCTGCCATATTATTGGAACGGAAACAATATATTTGTATGACATTGACAGAGTATGTAGGAAACATGTTCCTTATTATATTACACATATTAGATCTGGAATGCATTGATGTTTTGTATATATATATTTTTCAAACCTGGGACACCCTGTGTGTTATTTTTGGGGTTTTGTACAAGTAACAGATACGTAGTGTTATTGTTTCAATTCGAAAGCAGTATTTAAGGCAAAGGTCCACTCTGACCAGTTCACCCAGGGTCAGGGTGAACTGGTTTACACCCGTTCATTTGGCGACAGAGAAAACCATCTATCCCGGTCGCGAATTTACTAACCGTAAACAACATTTGGCCAAACACTGTATACATGTACATGAATTATCAGTCTCATTATTCCGTCAGTGTATCAAAATGTTGTTTACGGTAAATAATATCACGTCCCGGTTTTCGATTTGGATATTGATGGCGAAGTACATATAAACTATTAGGTCGTCACTGTGTGGATAAGAATGTTTGTAATTATCTTATATAATATATTTCATTGTATATAATATATATATCCCAATACACGAAGGCCCTGATTTTATGGCTTTGTGCACTATACACTGCAAAAAGGTTGCTTAAAATACGTTGCTAAAAGTACTTTTATCATCCGTTGGTTGACGTGTTGATTAGAATTCATTCAATATATGTAGAAAGTTAGGCGTTGTATAAAAGTAAAAAATCCCCAGCGTTGAGCAATTCGTCGAAAACAATGTCCTTAAAATGTTGGTGGAAACTGTTTCTGTTGCTAAAATATGTTGCGTAAAATATTCCACTTTGGCAACTGTTGCATGAGCATTGAGGACAATCACGCAACAGTTGATGCAAGTTACGCACATGTGAATTTTAGGCAACTGTTGTCCAAAAAAGCCAATTTCGTGAGCTGTTGCATACTTGAACAACTGTTGAGTGAATATAATTGCCTAACTTTTGAGTAACTAGAATTGTTCAACTGTTGGTGAAAACATGTTATCCAACGGTGTTGGGCAAATTTTACTTAACAGTTGAGCGGTTGCATACTTGAACAACGTTGTGTAAAATGTTGAGTAAATATTTAAGCAACCTTTTTGCAGCGCAGGACCACAATTAGATTTATTCTGTCCTGGCATCCAAAACGGAATACACTGACAAATAGTTTAAAATTGCCATCCTTGTTTGACATATATTTGTTTATGAATATCATTTCAACGGTGTTATAGCGACGTCACTAGCGATGAATATTGAATAGTCGATTTTTATTTAAGAAAATACACGACATGGACATATACTGAATAGTTCATGTCATGTGATTTATTTTGCACCAAAAGAATCACATAAATATGTTTATGTATTATATAATATGGACTATTTATACCTTCATACCCAGATAGCAAGACTACGTTTGGCAAACGTTCACAGTAATAACACCATTGATAAGAGATGTCAGATAGTATGTATAACCCTATAGTTTAATAACATGTTAAAATAAAGTACAGATTCACTACCGAACGGGAATAGTGTATGTAGCTCTGCTGCATCGCCTAGAATTCCCATTACAAGTTACCGGTTCACTACCGGGAGGAAGTGGTGTATGTAGCTCTGCTGCATCGCCCAGAATTCACATTATTTTGCCTGCCACGTGTTGCTATACAAAAATGCTCAATATATAATAAAAACTTGACACAAATAAAATACCCAACATATGGCTATATTTGATAAATTAAGCAACAGTTGCTATACAAAAATGCTCAATATATAATGAAAACAATTCACAAATTAAGCAACAGTCACAAAATGCCCAACAAATGGTTAATTCATAATACCCAACTGTTGTGTAATTAAAATTGTGCAACTGCTGAGTAACTGGAATTGTTCAACTGTTGGTGAAAACATGTTATCCAACGGTGTTGGGTACATTTTACGCAACTGTTTTAACAGTTGCGTAAAATTTACCCAACACCGCTTAAAAGCGGTTGCATACTTCAACAACGTTGTGTAAAATGTTGAGTAAATATTTAAGCAACCTTTTGCAGTGTAACAACAAGTCGAGAAATTGAATGTGGACATTTCAAATCGCTTTATTTCGAGAAAAAACGGAAATAATTATTGTTTGGGCGCCATCTCTTGTCGAAATTATGTCCAACATGTTTCAAGATGGCGATTGGCCATACGGGAAAACATTAGAGTGAAAATCCGCGGCGAAAATCATATTTTAGCGAGCATAAGAGTAACAAAAATGCACACGTTTGACTAATATATAAATAAAACCATTTCAAGTGAATCTCCACTATAAATTTGAGCAACAACAAAAAAACCATCTCGTACACGATGCAGAAAATGAAAATATGATACGCACCGTGAAAATAGTCGGGCTTAAAATTATTTGTATGAACCACCGTGTCGTGCGCACAAAATGGGAAAATCCATCAATTGAATATAAAGTGGCAATCTGCAAATAAAGGACTAGACTATAGATGAGGTGACCGTTGTTTACATCAGTAGTGTTTACAAATTGATTAGCGCCTGGTCTAAAGACATGCTAGAGGTACTAGTCCATGACTACTGCATACATTACTATATGAAAGCAAAACACACATCACTGAGCGCCAATTTTAAAAGCACATGCCCTTATGGTGTGCACGCAAACCGCCGGGCAACCAGATTTAGTACCTGGTCTCTCATTGTGCTTAGGGATGCATACCATGACTACTGCACTGTTACACCGTAAGCATGGTATTAAGTAATGATCAATCAAGTGTGAATTAAAGCACCGTTCCCTGTAGGTGCGCACGCAAACCGCCGGGCACTACGTCACCGGTCACACCATCTATAATAATAGTATAGGCTATAAAGTGTTTAGTGGGCACTAACGCGGTAGCGTGCTCAAGGTCATTCAATGTTTCCATTGGAAAACGTGATAACAATTCATATTCTTCTTTTGATTTGGGAAGTAATATTAAAGCTGCTATGTTATACAAATTGTTCAAACACTTACAGTAGATTCATAAACTCTGGCGCATCGGTATCGATTTTGGACCTCGTCCATTGGGCGTTAGAGGAACCCATTTTGACCAATGATGAAACAGCGGTACTTTTATAGATGTTATTATCATGATTATTTGCGCTTCATAATTAAATGCTATTTATGATGGTGTGGCTTTATGAATAGGGCTGATCATTATAGATTAACAATCACGACAACCAAAAACTTAATCCAGCAGCTTCAAATGTGTTATCCCTTTGGAAGCGGTTACCACAATAAAAACAAATTGACCATCATCGACCGTATACAGGTTTCGAATGAAAAATATTATGTATGTCATTTTACCTATTCATAATTTAATGGATACTTTTTATTATTTTCCGTTTTTATTATGCACGTGGAATAAAGGAAACATTAAAATGAAAAATAACAGTTCTACGTATTTATTTGCGAGAAAAAACCGGAAATAATTCAATAATCATTTTTTTATATATACCTATATAAAACCATTTGTCCTAATTAAATGGAAAAACAGTTATATCAACCAAGATACGGATTATAAACGTTACTTTAAGTATTTCTGGCTATGAGACCACCTGAATACCTTTATCAATTTATCTGAATAACAATACATTTCTTTATCGTTATGCCGATAATCCAACCGCAAGTTCCCTGTCACTGGGTACATAGTGGTGACTATATCATAACATCACAGTAGTACATGCACACGAAGACACGGTATTAACCCTGCATATTACGATTAAATTCGAGTGTCTCCCCCTCTTTTGCTTCTGTTACCTCTTTACTGAAATGGTATATCGCTAAAATCTGCGAATCGACTATAATAGGCCTAATGTAAATTCATCCCCCTTTCCCACCAGATCAATGTTGAGTCGCCCCATTTGCCAACCATCAGCCCGTGGCCTAGCAACAATCTACAACATTGATTGATTGGCGGGGGAGGGGAGGGGTATGTAGAAGGGAAGTTTCAGGCTATCATATGCAAATTGGTATCTTCACATGACTCAAATAAATAACGCGTACTATATGGTAATTGAAAGATGCAAACAAGGGCCCGTGTTCGAACACATTTTTTCTATGACTGTGGATCCTGGTTGGAAGCAGACTGTGTTCTACTACGATGTAGATACATGTCCATGTATTCATTGAGACATTGTTTTAAGTATGGCAGTGACGTAGTCAGGGTCACTTGTTAAGGGGGAGGGTACTTTCCCAACACCCGACTCGGTGGCGTAGCCAGGTTTTTCATGTAACTTTTTGATTTGGCGTCGAGTAAGGAAATGACAAGGGGGTAGAGGCGTTGCGCCCCCATACCGGCGTGAAAAATGTTCAAACTAAATAGCCTGTCTTCCTTTCTCCTTTCTGTCTCTTTCCCTTTTCCCTTTCCTTCCCTTTTTGTCTCCTCTTCTCCCTCTTTTCACTTCCTTTGCCTTCCCGATTCTCCCGGTCAATTTTTTTTCATCATGGAGGCACTCTGCCTCTTGCACCTCCCCTCCCCGCGTCAATTTTGATCAAAAATGGAAAAAAGAATTGAGAAAATCACCAAAAAAGTTCAACAAAGCTAACAAAAATAATTATGAGTAAAAAAATCCCAAATTGCTAGATAATGATGTAAAGACACTAAGTTAGGGATGATTTTTTTGTTGTTGAAATTTTGACCAAAAAGCGCCACAAAAGTGATTTTTTCATTTTGTTTCAACTTTTTTTGTCAATATTTTTATCAACAACAAAATCGTCCCTAAGTTAGTGTCTTAACATCGTAAGGAGTAATTTTGTTATACCCTTTAACAGGGGTATTCATAGTGCATGCTTTTTAAGAACGACGCATACTACCGATGTTGGTGTGTAGGGTATAATCTAGCAATTTGGGAATTGTTCACTCTAAATTATTTCTGTTAGCTTTGTTGAACTTTTTGGGTCAAAGATTCTCTGACCTATTTCCTTTCCAAAAATGTATATTTTTATATACATTTAAATAGTTCAATAATTACAGCACTCACAACATTCAAATAGTGACTTCCTTGAGTCCCCCTTAAGTCCAAATATCACTCGTCTCATTGACTCCACTCCAGACATTTCAAGTAATATTTTAACCGAAATTCGGACCATATTTGGTTCAGAAAATCAGAATAATGAGAATATTTTTTGTATGGAATGACCATTTTTATCTTAGGGAACAGGATAAATTTATCGCGACTGTATCGGGGCCTGATATGTTTTGGACCCGATGTTTTTCAAGTTGATACGCGATAAAATAGTCATCAGGCCCCGATAAAATAGACATCGGGGCCCGATACGAGGCCTCTGCCATACCCTGGGGTATGTTTAGCAAATAGAGCGGGACATTGTTTAGCAAATACACGAGGATAATACAATTTACGTTAAACATCCATAATCAATAACATTATCTCTAAAAACATGAAATGCTGAATTTGTAGCTTACAACTAGAATAAATAACCCGAAGCTCTATTTACATACCGACCACTTATCTTTCGTTATATTTAAACAAGCGGTAATACGCTACTCGATAAATAATCCTTTGCTACTCGCAACTGTACGCGCTAAAAATCTCATCGGGGCCTGATAAAAAACACATCGGGGCCCGGAACATTCTCGCAATTTTTATCGCGTACAAATGGAACTGCTCCCTTATAGGCTTACAAGAACGCACATAGCAAAGATCCTAACTTTGTCCCCAAAATATGGTAAACATTTCGTGCTAAATCACTTTAAGGGACACGCGGTGATGTGTTGTTCCTTAAATTTTGATAAAAACTGAGATTTGTACAATTTCTAGCAATTGTAGAACCTTACGGATTCATAAAAATCAGCCCTCTTCATGTCTTTTTACAACAAAATGTCGATTTAAATAGTCTGGTCTACGGCTAGACAAGAATTTCACACTGATAGTTCGGGAGAATTGGGGGTTTTCGGTCCCTGTCTAGGTGACATAACGTGGATGGTTAAAAGACCTTTGACTTTTTTAAAGTAAATTATATCAAATATAAATTCTTCAACAACCAACACCATTCTTTAATGATAACAAGGGGGAATCCCTTCTATAATTGCGCAACAATCTGCAAAAGCGAATGGTGTGAACGCTGCTTTGACTGACCGTCCTGAAACCTTGACGATATATTGCACCCCTCTCCTCTCAGCTCCTCTCCCGCGTGTTTGGCAATGGAATTTCCAATATTGAATTTAGAAGACTAAAATGATGGTTATTAGTGAGCCATGACACACGTCATAATAAGGCGATCAACCACGCAATAGGGAATCCCCATATCTATTGCGCAACAATCCCTAGATCTAATTCGCACAACAAACGACGAATGGTGCGAGCGGTGTTCGAACGTGCAGAAACCCTGGGCATTTATTGTTAAACAAAACGTGTAACTATGTACCGGTACTTACACGTGATTACGATCCACTATCAGGGTTCATTGCGTTTCGTTTTGTTTGGATGACTTTTCCCAAAATCAGGAGAGACCTAAAAAAAATTGAAAGATGAAGGATGTTTAAAGTTGTTGTGTTTCATGACAGGAGATTTTTCCTGGAGTAATACCTCGTAATGCCAGGTAAGTGATTCGATGTTATCATGATATGGTCAGTTACCTTTACTATGATCTATTGGCCAGAGGAAAACATTAGATCGCGGCTTGATTCATATAAATACGCCTGTCCATATGTTTCGATATCCTCGAATAAAATTAAAATATATCAAAAGTGTGTTGAAGCGTTTCAACTTGTACATCACCCTATGCATTGTGCCGCCATATCGTGCCATTAATTTCAATACGTACTTCCGGAAGTACACGTCTGTCTGTTATCTTATATTAATGTATCAACGTACTTAGCTACTTTGATGAGCTATTTAAGAAAAACGGGAAATCCCAATCGCAGCAGCAATCTGAATGTGTTCTACTACAATGTATTCATTGACATATAATATATTAGATCATAGACTGTAGAGAATGCTTCTATAGTTTATAGTCCGTAAAAGGTCGATCCCTTTAATATTAAGTTTCACCACCATGCATACATTTGGGTAGATTTTCAAAAATATAATTTTTTTCAAACGTTTAGAAATAAAAACAAACAATTGTGTCATATTATCTCTTGTCATTTCCTGCCCATTGTCTCCCTGTCTATATAATATGTAGTGTATGTTGGATTCTGTCAATTTGTCTTCGATAAAGATGCTGTTAGAATCGAAACATCAGGTCTTCTTATATTATTACATTTACTTACACAGGCTATTTAAGTGTATAAGCAGTGTTCAGCTTTTACATGTGACAGTATGTAAATTCACGTAGATTATTCAACATGTTCAAGACGGACCGAGGCTACACGATGGATCGTAGAGGCGTTTGTCGAGCAAAGAGAAGTTGTCACACTGAAATAAAACCACAGATGACCGTAGAAACATATTATACCACTAAACTTTAATCATCACTCTATCAATGTAAATAAAATATAAGTTAACTATGTACAGAGATGGAGCTGGAGATAAGATGGACTGGTTACTTTGCTGACCTGGTGGAAAGTACTTAAACTTTTCTCCTTACAACCAGGGATACTATTAATTTTGGGATAAGAAAGTCCTATACTAACGTACGTAGCGAAAACGGTCCCTTTTGCATATTTGAATAAATTATGGTAATCGTCTGGAATGCGTCGGTGACCGGCGTATGACGCGTTTGACGTCATTATTTAGTCAGCATAAAATTGGTGGCGCTATTCACGCGGTGGATTTACACACAGCTTGCTGTCAAAAAATGATACTGACACTGGAGTTGCCGAGTTGGTTATCCAACTTCAGCGGTTTTTGGATGAAATAATTTAGTTCCAACGTGTGATGAATTGTATGGGTCATATAATCAAAATCCCGGGCACAATCCATTGTTACATTGAAAGCAATGGAAATTCAAAATTAACGGCCGTTCGTGTCTACCATCGTCTGCTACAATCACGCCCTATCAGTATAGCGCCACCAATTCTATGCTGACTGAATTTTAATTTAAAAGTGGACTCCAATCGGCAAGCTGCAAGAGGCATACCCCTGTTACAACTACAATGTACATGGGACTTGAGGCCTAATTTCTGCCACACACATATCAATCACCATACAATTTGTTAATATACGAGTACATTGTAAACATATAACCTGAAATCTAGTTTTGTGTAAGAGATGGCTACTGCCTTAGGTGTACCTACATTGGTAGACCAGACAATTGAATGGGACACAAGTGAACTTCAAAGAGCGCAATAAAAGAACCAATTGCATGGATTAGGATTAAGTCTTGGCCTAATATTAACAATACATTTATAACCCGTTGATGATACACTTGAATTTCAATAAAACACTTAAAGGTATATTATGTGATCTTTTCCAGAGAGCGCCCTCTATTCATGATTTTTTTTTAGAAAGTAGATTCTCTTGCAGATTTACATTTATGATCATAAATCGGACATACATTCCAAGTTACAGAGCGATACGATTCCCAATTACCTCAAAATCATGGTTTTAGAGTGAATTTAGACTAGAGTAAAATAAGTTGTCGGACAAAAATCGACAATCCGACAGTTTATTTTCACTCTAAAACCATGATTTTGAAGTAATTAAGAATCGTATCGCCCTGTAACTTGGAATGTATGTATATACGATTTATGATCAGAAATGTAAATCTGCAAGAAAATCTGCTTCCAATTTTTTTTCGATGTTGAGGGCGTTTCCTGGAAAGATCACATAATGTACCTTTAATCACTCAAGCAAGGAATTAAAGCTTAACACATGGATAGACTTTCTGTCTGCACAGGTAAACTTTGAAACTCAAAACAAATGAAAACCATTTTGGTGATCAACTTTCCAGGATCAAAGTGCCAAAATAAAACAATGTTCCGAAAATATCAAAGCCACAAAACTGGAATGAGGTATAATGAGGTATAATTATGATAGAATGAAACAATTTTTTTAATAAATATTACTTAACATACGTTTACTCAATGGAAATGACGGTTACATACATATACAAAATAGTTGTCACAACAAATTTCATGTGAAACATCAATGAAATAGGTATTATAATTAAAATTAAGTACATATAAATCATATCGATCAAACTTGAACGATTTATTGATTTTGAAGTTGGTTTTAATATAATTCTTGCTCTCATATTAAAAACAATAGCAAAATACTTGAAATGTAGATGTTGATATAAACTGTGGATCTATTTTGGAAATGCCTGTACGGTATAATTGAACGGGTGGTTTTAACGACTTTTGGAACTAACCCATAACATATTGAGTCTTAAGGATACAGAGGCGATAAGAACAATATTGGCTTTCTTCTGATGCACAAACAATCCTGAGAAATCAGTCACCAAACTTTAACATTAGGCCCCCCCCCAAAAAAAAAAAAGTTGACTTGCCCTTTCAGGGTCAAAATCAGGGTCGGGCGGTCGGATTTTTTTTTTTTTTTTTTTTTTTTAAAAAAAAAAAAAAATAGCTACCTAGATTTCCGAAAATTCGGGTCGGTCGGAAAGGGCAAGTCAACTCTTATTTTTGTTGGGCATATTAATATATAAAGACAGATGTACGGACTAATTCCTGCGATTTGTGTACAACTCTCTCCACTCCAGGTCGCTTACGGGAAGACATATTGCATCGTGGACTAAATTTCCAGAAGATTGCATCATCGAGCAGACGATTCAGTCAGAGTGGAAAACCCAGCGCTGTTACAACAGAGCATCATATCAGTATTTCCAACTTCTATCTGAACTCAACGAACGGAAGGTAAATATTTCCTCTGTATTGCAGAAGTGGTGCTCATTATAATGTCATTGACATGAATGCATTGTAAACATAAGGCTTTTCATTAAGGTGCGGGATTGTAAAGTATTGTAAAGTGCGGGGTTGTTATGCGTCGTTCTTTAAAAAACTACCACACTCAATGCATCATGTGTCAGGTGAATACACAAAAGTTACAATACCGCACCTAACTCAGGCTTTTGCGGTTTAACCAATAATATCAAGTGGGCAATTCAAAGGTACGTATTCTATGCTATGGCATAACTGTTTTAGAAGAGATACACAATTTGTAGTGTCACGTTCATCGCCAAATTACAATTAGGTCTTTCGTACCGTACCTGATAAATGCAAAAACCTACGATACATGTATTATAGCGATAACAGCTTCAAATTATGCAGATTGTTAGCCTTTTCACACTCGACTCTACTGTGTTATAGATGTTACCAAATTGGTTAAAACAATTAAACCTAATTTGATTCTGAATGTAAACAAATACTGTACATTTTATAGATACTGGCAGCATTGCTAATAATATACTTGTCAAGTATAGTTGAAATGACTCTAGCCATATTGATATTAGAAGCAATATTATTACTGAAATTGTCCCATAATTTTTTATGTAGTATACGCCACTTTCAATTATTTGTGCATATCATCAACAATTGAGGGGCATATTGTTAGCGCTAGGTCTTTTAGCCGTTGTCAGGGGTTATACGAAAAAGTATTAAATTTCTTGTTATACCAAAATCTAGTCCAATTTGATAGTATGAAGGGTGAAGTGCATAGTCGAATCTTTCTATACAACCTTTAAAATCTAGTATCTTTTATAATAATTTATGTTGTGTTCTAAATATCGCATTTAGCAATACAGCATGTCATTTTTGCCAAATACAATGGGATCAGTTAATTCGTGATATATCCATTTAAAAATGAAAACAAATCTTAACTGTTAATCAACAACGGGCATGTGCTCCTTCAATTACCAGTTTGCAAGATTATATAAGTCAGGTCTACTGATAATTGATCATTTCAATTGACAATCAATTGTAAAACTAAAAGAAATCAAATCATGATTTTGTAATTGGTGAAACGTGATTTATTAAGCAAATTATAGATTTTCTACATTTTGATAACTGTTTTTGTATTTTAATACAGGAATGTATGGCGGCGCTTTGGATTTACGGATGATTGCATCATCTTTCGGTTGACGTGATGAGTAATTATTTTTGCAAGTACACGGTAATTTCAAAATGGAAACATCCCATTCTATGTGCAAACGTTATTTCAGCACAACACAGCTCTGCTATTATAATACAGCTACACTGTTATTTAATTTACATTGCAGATTGCGTGATGATTTTGTTACATGAAACAATGATGATGAAGATGGGTAATTTTTGATTCGGGATTCTTCTTATCGAACTGTGTTGATGCTGTAAACACTACCGATATGATTACATTGCCAGCAGATTGCGTCATGATTGTTCTTGCTTGCATCCAACCAACGATGATGAAGATGGGGAACTTTAAACAAGACAGAACAGTGCAGAGCTGTTGACCTATCAATAGAACTGTATTTCCCGTCCTCTCTTTCTTTGTCATGTTTGTCGGAATTCCCCACCTCATTGTCAATTCAATCCGGCATGTTGCCTGACTGCAGCCATTATCATGATTATATCTTAAATGACAACAACGTTTTTTTTAACTGGGCACATTTCCCGTCAACTAAAATACGAACGAAGCATTTCAGGCTGTTTTTTTATGTATGTAATTCGTATGCATGGTATGCGGGTGTGTACGTTTACGTATCAAGCATAAGCCGCGGTAAAGTCGGTTAGTTATATTATACACCCATATCCAAGTGATATCTCACGATCGGGCTGACGTCACACAAACTGGCAAAGAGAAATCTCGCTAGAAAAGCAATGTGCAGTATTGCAACGGGCAATAATTCATAGTGAATCCTGGGTACGTTTCGGCAAAGCGGACAGATAACCGGGATCGCCAACTAAGAGTATTAGAACAGCTTCATCTTCAATTGAAGTCAATTCCTAGTGGGTAGTTTTCCTCTATAAGTGGATTACAGCAGGGAAGTACATAATACAAAACAGAGCTTTCTGTATCTGATTACTGGATTCTTATCGAATTGTTTTGAAGTTATAAGAATGCCGAGAAATGTGCCTATTACAATGACATCCACGGGGTGTTGGATTCACTTCAAAACAGTTACTATAATATGCATGTATACATTGACCATGTATATCGGTACTAGTGCTGAACTTGACCCTTCTAGGGACAACGAACCAATACATCTGGCTTGTAACTCGCCGACGAATTGTGAACAAACCAGTGGCGATATTATCAGTGTGCTATGCGGAGTGAACGAAGAATTTTCTGCTGCTACCATTATCATTTCACTCTCCAACGGTACTATTCTCAATACTACAGAATCTCGTGTTCTTAGCACAATCACTTACAAAGCAAGTTTTCAAGTGACTCCGAGCTTGCATTTGACGGAGGTAATCTGCACCGCAACACAGCCTGATGGAATGCGGAGAAATAAATCCCTTAAGATTCGCGTCAAGTCTGCTCCTCAAATATCGGCGAAGTGTCCTAACGCCACCTTCGCAGAGATATCATCTGGATACCACGTGGAATTTGAAGTTCGTGGGTATCCGCTGCCACTGAAGGAAGATATCGAGTTTTATTTAGACAATAACTTGATGAGAGATGGAATCATGTTTCAGAGTACAACGACGGGTATGATACTTCAATATCCGATATCGAATGGCGAGATTCAAGCCCGATTGCTGGCAAGAAATGATATCGGATTCAGTAACAGATCTATTACTTGTATACTTCCCGGTGATGAAAATCCCACGGCTGACTATGTAAAAGGGGGGTTAACAAGTATTGTTCCAAGCAAAAGTATTGCTCCAAGCCATTTGACCAGTGACATTAATTTAACGTTGTTGCCATTATTTGTCTGTACAATAATAAGTTTTCAACAACACTGACTTGAAAAAGACATTTCTATTTCCTTTTCAAATCCAGATACTAATGTATATACCTGGATGGATATTTGTATCCTCTTATTACAAACGTAAGATTAAAGCACGAATAGTAGGCTTACGTCTTTGTACATGTTTTACGAGTACTTCTTACCCTGTAACCAAATAATTATGAGTACGTAGTCATGGTAGTAGAGGTCAACTACACATGGCCTCGCAACATTGATCGGTGTAAAGGGGGGGGGGGGGGGGGGCGGTATGAAGAAGGGGATACGTCAGGCTACCATAAACATGATAAAAAACAAGTTGATATTTTCATGATTTTCACGTGACTCAAATAGCGTGCGCGTTCTGTTACAAACAACAGTGGCATGGGGGGGGGGGGAGGGGATAAGCCGGCCCAGCGGACAAAATAACGTTGTAACAACGTTGTATCAACGGCATGATGGCACGCTTCCTGGCTAAGGAAACGGCGAATCCGCCATAAGTTACGAATGTGGAAGTTCAAAGTCTTACAAAGCTTACTAACATGGGGAGACATATTTAGAGTGCCGTCAAAAACAACACCTAAGTTCCTAACACTGGCAGATGGTTTTATTGAAAGATTACCCAAATTTAATACAATATCGGGAAGTCTGGTACTGTTAGTGGCAATTATGAAAAACACAGTTTTATCCTGATTAAGCTGCAACTTGTTGTGTAATATCCAAGGGGTAATATCAGATATGCAGGCAGACAGGTTATTGAGGACACGCTCACGATCACCATGGATCTTAGGATCAAAATCGGCATAGAGCTGAATATCATCCGGATAGCAATGGTAACATATTTTGTAACGACGGATGATCTCACCAATAGGGATGGTGTACATGATGAAACCCTGAGGGCCAATTATGGAACAGAGCCATCGATACCAAAATGTAATTTAAGTCTATGCAACAAAATGGAATGATCAACTGTATCAAAGGCCGCTGACATGTCAAGCAACACCAAGAAAACAACTTTACCATGATCCACAAACTGGTTGATATCGTTCTTCACCTTCAGAATGGCAGTTTCAGTACTAAGACAACTTGTATGAGGACTCGTAAACTTCGCCCATATTGTTGTTGTCAACATGCATGACATGTGTGGTCACCTGACATGAAGCAGCCTTTTCAATTACTTGTTTTATGAAGCAGTATTTAAATGGTGTGAGGGAATTGTTCAGCTTGAGTGAATTAGACCATACTTTCTTAAGCGGCAGTGTTGAAGTTGTGTGTGAGTTTTATCTATCAAAATACGCTGAAAGTGAAAACAGGTTTTCACCGATTTTCAATAGGCCTAATCACTTGCCATCGAAACGGAAACAGATATTTTGATGACATTGACAAAGTATATAGGAAACATGTTCCCTATTATATTACAAGTATTAGATTTAGAATGCATTGATGTTTTGTATATTTTATTATTTTTTCATACCCGGTATACACTGAAAAATAAATTGGTGTCACAGCGACACCTTCTTGGAGTCAACTGTAAATGACACTTACAAAGGTGTTATTTTGACTCCAAAATTGGTGTAATCGTCAATGATATGGGTTTGCACATAATTTACGGTGACACCGTTAAGTGTCCGACGGACACCTTTCAGTGATCATTTAGTGATTTACACCAAAACTGGTGTCAGTTTAATTGAAATATCTCCAAGGGCGTCATTAGTTGGCGGGAAAGCTCACGGTTTTTAGAGGTGTCGAAGCAGCATGACACCAATTGGTGTAATTCTGACACCAATTGGTGTAATTCTGACACCAAATTGGGCGTCTATCAACATATCAACGCATGCGTTTTCTCGTCACCATTTTGTCTGCATGTTACGAGCCGGTAAGACTGGTAAGTACCGATCTGCTCCATTTCCAGACATTTTTGATAATAATTATGATACAATTAGCGTAATGTAAGCCTTGTTCATGTTGTTTAATATTGCGCCAACTAACTGATGAAATAAATTACAATTTCATAGTCAGAGACTAGCATTTTGTTGGACTGTGTGTGAGTGCATGGACCTACTAGTACTATGTGTGAGTTCGTCATGCATGCATACGATGATATGTGCAACATTACATATGGCCCGATTCATCTGGCTTTAGTGGTCGTCTTTTTCATACGGACGTCTTACATTACGCTAATTGTATCATAATTATTATCAAAAATGTCTGGAAATGGAGCAGATCGGTACTTACCAGTCTTACCGGCTCCTAAACATGTGCTATCTCAATATGACTCTTAAGAGAGTCAATATTACACCCCATTTGGGGTGTAATGACATTTTTCGAAAATGGGTCCTCAGGTAACCACCCTAGGTGTCAAAATGAATATGACACCCAAAGGTGTCATATTTTACACCCATAATGGTGTCAATTGGACACCTTTAGGTGGCCAACTGAGGACCCATTTTTTGACACTTGTTTTAGTGTCAAAATGACACCAAATTATTTTTCAGTGTACATAATTCCGGGATACCCTGTGTGTTATTGTGGGGGTTTTGTACTATACTCTATTTGGCTTCCTCTGGACAGTGACGTAACTTAACAGGCGCAGCATTTACGCACGCGTATGTATCTTCCGTCTTTCAACACTCGTGTGTATATGCCAGCGCCTGGAATAGGCGCGCGCGTTTTGTGCTGCAATTCGTTTAATACGCAGTAACGTCCCTGTCTTGTGATGGCCAAATAGACTAAACGAGGAGCATTCAATAAATACCTGCAACCGTTGAAAATCTCTGAACCGTGACATTTGTCACTTAAATAAACTTATGATACCTAAACTGTAAGTCTCACATTTTTCTCACGGAAAATTTCAAACATGTGGGTCATTTTTATCATGTAACGTCAGTACTATAAACATCATGGTCTTTGAGCACTGAAAATTGAATCAGCATTATGAGCAAAACAAGCGCCAATCTTAACACTGTTAATGCATATCTTAATGCATGCCATAAACTTGTCTTTAACATTTCCCGCCATTGTAATACTTAATTCCCACCAGTGCTTTGAGGTCACGGTATTCACAGTGCTGAAATTTAATGATAAAAATGACCCATGTGTTTGAAATTTTCTGTGAGAAAAGAGTAAATAGTTTAAAAGGGCATTAAGAGATGTGGTGGAGCGCCCTCAATCACACAAATATATGATAAAAACTGGGATTTGTATATTTTTCCAATTGTATTACATGTATGAACTTACACCTATAAGGATTAAGAAAAATCAGCCCTCTTTGTACAACAAAAACTTCGATTCAAAAATGCTGATCTGGCCAGATCAGCATTTTACATGGTTAAGGGTGGTATTCCAACATATTTAAAACATTGTTTTAATCAAGTTTTGCTGGAGTTATTTTAGTAGAAACAACAATAATGGCAATTGTTAATGTTCATCTTGAAATCTGAAGTAAATTAATAATTAAAATCAAAAAAATTCAACTTGACATTGTGTCCTTTTAAGTATCATAAGTTTATTTTACTGCGCGTGTCACGGTTCAGAGATTTTCAATGGTTGCAGGTATTCATTGAATACCTCGTAGTAACAGATACGTAGTTGTTATTGTGTCAATTCAAAAGAAAAGCAGTATTTAAAGGCAAAGGTTCACTCTGGCCAGTTCACCCAGGTGAACACCTGTTCATTTGATGACAGATGAAATAGAATTAAGATGGAGAAATCTCAACCTTGAGATATTCCCAAAGGATCTGGCTGGTAAGAGTGGACCTAAGGGTTTAAGCTCCTTTTGCTCGACATGTATTTTTGTATTTCTAAACATGTATGTAAAAAAAACCAGAAAACCATTTATCCCGGTCGCGAATTTATTAACCGTAAACAACATTTGGCCAAACACTGTAAACATGTATAATATTAGTCTCATCATGCATCCTATACGCTTTATTCCGTCAAGGTATCAAATGTTGTTTACTTCGGTTGGATATTGATGGCGAAGTACATGTATTAGGTCGTCACTGTGTGGATAAGAATGTTTGTAATTATCTTATATAATATATATATTTCATTGTATAAAATATATACCAATGCATGAAGGCCCTGATTGTATAGCTTTGTGCGCTTAAAACAACACGTCGAGAAATTGAATGTGGACATTTCAAATCGCTTTATTTTTTAGTGGTTTCTCTTTCGATCAATCCGAGGGAAAGACACCATTTATATAATAGACAGGAAGTGCAACTAGATGTGATTCACTTTAAATGCTGGTTTTATTGACTGTCCTAGTTTTGAAGTACAAGGTTATCTGGTATATCGATTATAATTATAACTTGTTTACACACTTGTCATAATGCTACGAGGCATATCCACGAAAAAAACCTAAATTTCGTAATAACGAAATACTTAATTAAAACAAAAGATTGGAGGATCTATGGTTAAATCAAGTTAATTACATGACCACTTATCAAAACATGTTGGGAGTATAAAACAACCAAAATTGTTGCCCAATTCCACGTGGCTATATAGTTTTACCAAATACAAAACCGATTTTCCAGAATCCTTTCCCAGCTGTCAAAGTCTATCTCAAGGATTACTGAACCAATACTAGGCATGTTTGTACTTATTCTAATGCATTTCTCATGGTGATTCCAATTATGGTAATGAATTTAAATGATTTTGACATTTTGGAAACATGTTGTGACATTTTGTAACTGTTGTCTGCAGACGACTGCCGCGTGGAACGTGTTAAAACTCTCACAAGGGTTGAGAAGACAAACAAGCAGGAACAAGAGGGATATTTGTATTACAAAAAAGATTACATTTGAGATTTACACTGATTTCTTTTCCAATGTCGTCTGCCATGTCTGCAGACGCCTGCCGCGTGTAAAGTGTTACAATGGGAAACGTTGTATAGAAAACTACATGTTGGAGGACAAGGAACAGTACAACCCGGAACCCCTATCCTCATTCAACACTATTCTCAGGGATACGTACCATATATAATGTATACCTCTGTTATATTGTTTTAGCGTTACACAAAAGAACACCCCATTTCCACTTTGTTCCGATTTCTGTACGTGTTTTTATACAGTGTGACCCAGAAAATGTTGAACCCAAAAATCACAAAATTAAATATTTTCGTTTACCATTAAAATAACAAAATATAACATAACTCGTTGACCAGCTATGTGCATCATACATTTAACTTTCTGAAACATTTTAGATCATAAAAAGGCCACACGAAACTTAATTTTGTAAGAAGTGTTGTTTTGTAGCGTAAGTGAAGTGCAAAAAAATGGTTTCATGCTACATGAGCAGAACAAGTGCCTGTTTGAAACCATTTCTTTCCGTACAGTATCTCATCAATATTCATTTATCATGTAAATCAATATTATTATTATTATTATATAAGAGACTTTGAAAACAAAAACGGAAGTCCCCTTGACTTCATTTGAAAATGTTAATTTGATAAAATACAGATCAAAAGAAAAGATTACTTAACTCACCGTACTTAACAGAATTAAGTTTCATATCTGAACCAAGTTACAATTTTTTCACTTTTACAAAAGGGCGAAAACACCCCCTGTTGGTAAGGCCAATTTACATGATGAAGTTCTCCAGAAAGCTGAATAAATTGTTTACTGCTGAAAACAGAATGCCTTATTTATTTATTTTCATTTTTAATTATTTTTTTAAGTTTGTGATTTTTGGGTTCAACATTTTCTGGGTCACCCTGTATGGGCCATTCAAATAATGGTCCAGTTGATTTTATGACAATTCTCAGGTCCCTCCCGGATGACTAACCCAGTTTTTATATTGCCTGCTATCGTCTGCTAAAATCGAGTTTTGCAGAGGATCGGGGAATTCCCAAGGGGAACTTCCAACATTATTGCGCAAACAAAGCAAAATACCGTAGTTAAACCAAAAGTCCATAGTTTATCACGATCAAAAGATAATCTTGATGAATATCTTGATAAAAACAGTTTCTCAAATTTATTTATAGCGTCAATCGAAACATTATAATATATCAACAGATAAATAAAATAAAACGCATCCATTATATTACCGAAAATCAGTTGAAAATACTAGAAGGAAGGTCAGTGCATCATGGTCAGTGAGAGTGTCAAGTGCTGTGTGTGGGCTGTGTTAAAATAAATTACTTTAAAACGCGCGCGTATTTAATTTTCAGCATTGTTTCATTTTTTTAATTTTATAATCGTGAACAACCTCTAAAATGCTATTTTTAGAAAGAAAATAACTGAATTTTTATTTGACCGAATAAATGAGGGCGCAACCTTCATTAGATTAAAATTGGTTTTGGGGTAATTGATAATCATTATGAAAAATAGTTATAATTTTTCATTCATTTCACTATCAATAATATACATAAATACTGGATTATAGAAGACTTGAGGTAGATAATGTAGATTGAGTAGATGCTAAATTCACAACTCGGAAAGTCTAAAAAAGGGAAATTAAAAAAATCCATATTTCGCATTAAGGTTTCAGGACACCTTTCTGTATACAAACTTGTGCGAATGTAAATTATCACATGATCAAAAGAGACAAGGGGCATTATATTGTCATGATTGTTATAATATAATTATTGGGATATCTTGTATACAAATCCAAAGGAAGTGAAAGATGTTACTCACTGTTTAATGAAGTTTCACTACCACGCTGCTAGCTTCATCAGACTGGCAACTCTGATTCCTGCTCAATGGGTTTTTATGGCTACTGTTACCCGTCATATAAGGGGGCACAGCACTAAATAAACCGCCCATTGGATTACGTGTAAAATAGGGCTAAAAGAGTCGCGATTTTGGGGCCTTAGTAACTCTTTTTGGAAATCTCGAATGGTTCATTCTAATTAACAAATATTAACATTTCATAAAATCGTCAAGAACAGATACGCCTTCCAATTAGATTTTACGATATGATCATTTAAACAGCGCCACCCCTATTTTCAGCCCGGACGCTCGCCTTCTGACCGCCTCCGAGCACGTGTGTTCATCCATGTGATACATTTTCGACACAATCGAAAAATCATCATTTTGCAATATCCTGAGCAAAGTACAAGAGATTATCTTTCATTTTAATTATAAAATGCTACCCTCACGCCAAACTAATTCCCAAAGGACCCCAATTTATCACAAAACCGAGTTAAGTTTTTGCCGGAACTTACTACCATTACACATAACGAGGAGTGATTTAGTGCTGTGCGCCCATAAGGGCGTGGAAATATATTAACAGATTTACAAATAAAATAAGAAAGCATCCATTTATATCCCGAAAAACTGTTGAAAAGTACTATACAAAGAAATATCAATATTATGTCTACTAAAAAGTAGCATACAAAAAAATATCAATATTATGTAACAATCCAGTGAAACTTATTCTAATATATGGTTGTTATAATGTTTGTGTTTGATAATTCACTATGATCACTTTTTAATAGCGATTAGATATTTGTATTAAGTGCAGTGCTGTTACAAAGAAATGAATGCAGGATAAATTCTGGTATCAAATCTTTGTTTTTTTCAACTGAACAGTCCATCCAGATGTAATCGTGACTCTAGAAGAAACGTTTCCGGTATTAGTACAAGCAAACAAGGAAATTGCTCGAAAAGCAGTCATTCTGGCCTATTAATAATAGATAACTTCCGATCCATGTGTAGCAATCTTCCTGGTGTAAGTCTAAAGATTGAACATGTGAAAGTCTGGTAAGATATCAAAATTAAAAATAGATTTTTCAGGATTTAGAGAGCTCAATTTGTTAATAATGTAACATTCAAAACACCATTTACACATATTTCTTAACAATTGAATATCTATATACCATATTAAAAAATATGGTAATATTATATTGTATTGTATTGCTAAAATAACCAAGTGAAATTGGTCATTTTGACCAGTTTTACTGACCGCAATCAAAGAAACGGTCAAAAAAAGACTAAGTCCAGCTAATTAATATGCGTAACTGTTATAAATCCAGATGGGTCATTCCGTGTCAAATCAACCAACATTCTGAAAATTGGTACGGGTCACCTCTCAGATTTGGCTGATATTCATTTCTAATATACATCTATAGGTATAATGAACACATGCAAAATATAAAATTCCAAATCCAAGTCGTTTCGGAATTATGGCCTGCAAGTGACGCGATTCGCGTCATTGAATATTTTGTGTTTATAATTGTCTATTAGAGGACCTTTGGAATAAGATGCAAAGCTGGAAATTGGTACTTAGGGTGACGACTGTAACCCAAATAACCCAGAAATGGCCTCAAAACAAGTGCATCTTAGCCCCCTTTCTGGTGTTTGTTCGATATTTTCTGTCTGGAGCCAACTTTAGACGCTTGCCAACTATTTATTAAATGAGTCGGGGCTCTATCATTGCTTGTGGGTAACAACATGTGACTGTACAATACAAATATGCAATATGAAGCTTTTTTATGACTATCAACCATGATTGTGGGGGTCTTAAAATGGAAATTAATTTGTTCTACGGACTAAATTGGTGTTTTGAGCTGGCTGTCGAGAGAAAGGGGGATAAGATACACTTGTTTTGAGTCCATTTCTGGGTCATTTGGGTTACAGTCACCCTAAGTACCAATTTCCAGCTTTGCATCTTATTCCAAAGGTCCTCTAATAGACAATTATAAACACAATATATTCAATGACGCGAATCGCGTCACTTGAAAGGGCGGTAACCTCCCAACTTTGAAGGGCCATAATTCCGAAACGACTTGGATTTGGAATTTTATATTTTGCATGTGTTCATTATACCTATAGATGTATATTAGAAATGAATTTCAGCCAAATCTGAGAGGTGACCCGTACCACCATTGGTTGATTTGACACGGAATGACCCAGATGTGAATGGTGTATTGCAATCAAACTTGGTATACTGGCTAACTGTATGATACCCAATCTTTTAAACTATAATTTACTTTCATAAGCTCATTAAATATGCAAATTAGCTAATTATCTATTCCAAGTCATTAATATGCAAATGAGCAATGTCCGACAATTTTATTTCCCATCATAAGAGTGATCGGTAATAGATATATAACATGTATACCCAATTTGATAGACAAATATTGCTGCATTTAGAAATTATAAGCTTTTCCATTTCTTAAATACCCATAATTTAAATTCTCAGTCTTTTACTCACATTATGCACTCAGATGCTAAATCTAATCATATTACTAAATGAACTGAAGTGTTTAGTACAATATCTCAGGTTAGGTATATTTAAATCGGCCGAATATATACAAGTTTAGAGCAAATTTCGAAAATTGGTAAAAACAGTCCTAACTAAAAAACCACATGATAGATATTTATACCTGAATCAAGGTTATATAGTGTAAGGTCACCCCATCCATACATGGCCAGCTCACTGCCCTATAGGGAGTGCCCAATGTGAGGATAATCAATTTTATATAGGGTGTTTTTCAAAGTGGAGCTGTATACATTATATGAGAGCTTTTTGCAAAAAGGCACTCCTACACGTTACTCATTTTGCATAATTGAATTAGAAGTGGATGTATGCCCTTTTGCAACACACCCCTTCATGTTGTTGTGTGGAAGACTCTGTGTGTGTGCATTGTATGTGCTACGCCTACTAATAGGGGACGGTTTCTTTCAATTATTTGACAGCAGGCGGTACTGCGTATATTACGATGTTTGTAAAACAGAGCGAAGTTCGTATTAGTTCGTACGATTGAACAGTCACGAACGGCCTCTGTGCATGTACTTCACAATGGTTAAATATACCGCCTATACGTTTGTGTGCAGTCAAGCTTATACCCGGTCTTTTATCTTATCTGACTAATTTCAATTCTCCTTAATACCACATGGCGAAGGCGGCTGTATAGCCCTGCGAGGCTCAATCTAAATTGGACCCTCAACCGACGGTACCGACCAGCAGTGGTTAACGATGGGAGCCCCATTTCCCTTTGGTGATCCGCACGTCGGGTTTGTCCCTTGTGCCCTACGGGGTTAACGGGATGGACCGTGAGCGCAGCAAACGTTAGGTTGCATTACAAATAATAAATGGTACAAGTAGTAGGGAGAATTCAGAATGATCAATCATGCGTACGTACGTACGCGAGTATGTGAGTACGTGTTTTAAAAACACCGTTAATATAGGGCGAGTCAAAATATACAGGTCCCGATTTCACCGATATTTTTAAACCAGTTGAAATGCAAAAAGGAGTATATTTAATGACTTGCCTAGCAAGATGGCATTATTAGCTATAGCCTATTTTTATTTATTTTTTCATTCAAATTTGGTATTCGAAACGGGAGATATGTGCATTTTCCCAAGTTCTGTGAAATCTGTTCTAACTTATCTAAGGGATCCCTATGGATTTAAACGTTTAACGCGCGCCTTTTTAATAAGTCAATCAGAGGCTTGTTGGTATTCGCATCACTAAAATACAATAGGCAAATAGTTTCTATTGTCTTTGCGGTTATGTTTCTGAATAGGCCTAGTTCAAAAACATATCCAAAGTGGGTTCGAGTAACAAAGAAATCTCAAGCAAGATGCAATTGACAATCATCATTATGTTTCAAAAAGTTGATCAACATGGTTCGTGGATATACCATTCTGCAGAGAATATTTACTACAAATTAATTAATCAATTGATTAATTATGAATAAATGTTTAAGTGTGTCAATAAATGGGCCATCATACTGCATTTCATAGAAATTTACATCACGTCTTAAAAAAGAAAAGAAGAAATAAGTGAATCACGGGAACCGAACCCTTGTTTTCCAATTATAAACCCCATGATCAGGCCTAAAAGAAAAGAGGTTTGTTTGCCTAAACAAGAGTTGAAAAAAGTGGGTCGGTAGGTCGATTACTTTTTTTCTTCTTTTTTTTTGGCTATAGACACTTTTAGAGAAGAAAAGGACTATACAATTTGATGTTATAGACACTTTAATGTTCTTTAAAACCCTGACCTTCCTACACTACGATTCACTACGGCAAAAACTATGTCCACACGCATGCTATAGCATTTCATTCGATGACATCATTAACCAAGCTGACATGTGAGTACAAAATCGCTGCCCGGGTGAGTGTTGTCAGGTTAGCCGAGTGATTAGGGATGCGGCTCGGTGATCGGAGGGTCCGGGGGTCGAATCCAAGAAGTTTCGCGGCGATTATTTGGTTAAAATCATACTTTGTCCCCCTCCCCGGTTTACACACCGTAAAACGTAGCCTGGCTGGTTTGGGCTAATACATGTATTTTGTTTTAATAGTGCAGCTGGTACCCTGTAGTACAAACCTTCAGACCACGATGGATGGTCTGACATGTTCTGTTTTTCACTAGATAGTGGTAGGATCTTGGATTTGCATCTCCTTAGTGTTTTAAAGGGTGGATATGTTGGAATATTTCAATTACAGGGCAGTTTTGTTGATTAGTTTGGCAAATTAAGATGAAAATATCATTTAATACATATATTTTTCAACATAAAACATTATTTAAAAAAAAATGAAATCTCAACAACAACAACAAAAAAAACATGGGGTTTTGAGATTTTATGGGTCGGGCGTGTTTGGGCAAACAAACCTTCTTTTTTTTAGGCTTCACAGTAGCGCGCCACATAGGTTGGACTGTATGGTGGCGTATTCAAGCTTAATAAGACGGCTTCAGGAAAGTTTTCCATGACCATTTTAGTTCAAAAACTGAAACTTTATGAGCACTTCGCGCGGATTTTTTCTGCAGGTTTCAACATTATATTGGCTCTCGAACCACACCAAAGATTCTATAAATATGATGTTGAGGACCTTTAAAACGTCATATTGTATCTTTTTAGTGTTAAATATCACAATTTTCGCGCGTATACGTTCCAATGTTTCAACATTTAAGCTTAACAAGATTGCTTCAGGGAATTTTTCATTTTAGTCCTGATTCTAACAATATCATGGATCTCGAACCACCCTAATTGTCTTGCTTCAGAATGCTGAATCTTTGAATGCCGAAAAACCCATGAGCCCTTGGAGTTATTATGAACTCGACCACAAAAAGTATCGAGACACTTACACATGATCCAATGATGAACGGCCCGAAAGGGTATTGATTAATCGGAGCCAATAACCAAGTGCATAGTTTTGTTCTGCGTATTTTGACACCTCAATATTTGAGATCCGATGTTGCGGAGCAAAGTTATTGTCATTTCAATGAACGTAGGTGCAGTTTCAAAAGTGAAAATCGTTTGCAGGTGTGCATTACTGTTTGCATTACTGGTTTATGCTTTACACACGCTGTTGTGGACATGAAAGTGGACACACAAAAGTACTGAATATAAAGATAAGTCCGGGATAAGTCATGGCAAAGTTGTAGTTGAATGAAAACAATAAATCTGTGTTGTGAAAGGAACACATTATCTACATTTTCTGAGTGTTCGTTGTATGTTTGTACACGTGTTTAAAGCATAAACCTGATTATTCAAAACAATAAATGCAAACCTGCATCTATTGTCTATAGGGATGATTGTTACTTTTGAAACTGGACCTACGACTATTGAAATGACAATAACTCCGCTCCGCAACTTCGTATCTCAACAATCGAGGTGTCAAAATACGCAGAACAAAATTATGCACTGGGTTATTTACTTTTAGTATAACCTTTAATGGGGAATTTTGAAGAACGACCCATTTTAACACAGTGGGGAATAAAATGGTAGGGTATTCTAAAGCTTACCCAATTAATCCATACCCTTTAGGGCCGTTAATTATAGGATCATTTTTGGGTATCTCGATACTTTTTTGTGAGGAGTTTAGTAACTATAACAACTCCTTGGTAAGACGGCTCGTTTAAAAGAAATAAATAATACTATAGCCTCTTTAACTCTTGTCTTCTCATATCATATTTAATTCCTTTCTATTTTAAACTGTTATAGTTGTTCAAATCATTTAAATAATTCTTCATTTTAATTCAATTTGAAGTTTAAAGGAAGCTCGTCACACTTGAGTGACCCCATGCATTGCCTTAGTCGACAAGTGTCTAGGGACTTTTAAATAGCTAATAGCTAAGTAGTATTGGGAGAATATGGCAGTGGCTTATATTTCATTCGCACATCGTAGGATGACATTTTGGTGTGGTTAAAAAGTAAAAGGCAGTTACATCTTACCAATATGACAACAGTCGTAAAACACAGCCAATTTACCCATGACCATTTCTTTACGTATTGAATGTCCCTCAAAGTTTAGCCTTAAAACTCTAGCTCATATAGATACAAAACAAGTGATCACTCATGTGTGACGATCCATATTTACCCTTCAAATTTACTCAAAATTAACACTTTCCACGCGGCAGGCGACTGCAGACGACATTCCAAAATTTCACAAAATGTTTCAAAAATATCGCAATTATTAAATTTCATTATCATATTTGGAATCACCATGAGAAATGCACTGGATCAAGTATAAACATGCCTAGTATTGGTTCAGTAATCATTGAGATAGACCTTGAAAGTTGGGAAAGGTTTCCGAAAAATCTGTTTTGTTCATGGTAAAACTGATAGCCGCGTGGAAAGTGTTAAGTATTAATGATTCTAACAAACAAACAACAGTTAGATAGAAAGGAACAAAATAACAGACAAGAGATTGAGAAAATATTTTTGTTTCACACCGCTTTTGTTCATTATCAGTAATTAATTGTTTCAAATGGATACCAATTCCATTAATAATCATTTCTATAACAATGCTTGTAAACAGGACATAAGTAATATATAGGATAAGTTGCATCCTTACAACAACAATATGCAATTTTTGGTCTTCTCCAGTGATCACTTTACTGTGAGAGAAAGTTCATTTTCGGTGTATGTCTGACGCCAACGCATGGCAGCAAAATGGGTGTGTGTTGTAACTGTAATATAATTGGCATCAGTGGCGTAGCTAATGGGGGCAGGGGGGGGGGGGCAAATGCCCCCCCCCCCCCCCCCCCCCCTGAAGAAAAAAACAAATTTGGGCCCCCGCCACCCACCCACCCTAAAAAAAGGGGGTGAGAAATAACGGAAATAGGAAACAATTGAGAAAAAACGAGGATATTAGCCAAATAGAACGCAAAATTGTACATTTACTGTGCGTGTTTGTTTATAATCTTATCAATAAGACATGATTTAATTGAGTATCTTCAAAACATCAAAGCAGACATAAAACAAATAATGCATTTAGGCTTAAATCATTAGCATTTGTATATTTGTATTTGTTCAATGAAATATATACAACACACAATATTTGTAAACAAGGATGATTGAATACATGACTAACATTCCTTTAAAGTCAGAATGTCCACCAAAGTAGCAACCTTATCTAACCATATGATATAGTAACTATTAAAGTTATTACTATATATCTCATGAATATGTAAACAACTAAGTCTTATCTCCCATAGTAACATGATTTCATTAGGCATTTGTACCAATGCCTACCTACATGTTTCCTATTGAATAAGCTATGAACAATCCAAAGCATCTTGCAATAGATTAGTGTCAACCATTTTATTCAGAATTTGTTTATATATAAACACAGTTCAATGAGATGGTCTTATACCCTTTCCGTGTAATGCCACAAAGAGATACCGCCTAGATAGAAGCCAAGCTAAAGACGCTGTTATTTGCATTCACTACAATAGTCCATTTGCACAAATATGAATTTGTCTCACATCATTTCCTGGTGAGGTCATAGTTACAAATACAACAACAAACAATCCTATTATGGGTTACATGGCATGTTCAACTGAATGGACTATAACAACCTTCATCAATCCCTTAGGGATTTAGCCACACCTAGATTTGTAGCCCAAAATAATTATATTTCTTTGGTTTGAGAATGCCATGGCTCAATGCAATTCGACTATGCACACACATAATGGCTCAAGGGTCTACAGACCAGGCACTCTCGGACTAACATAAGGTACGCTGTATTTTATGATAGTTACATTTTACATCTAAACTACTACTTAAATGATCATTCAAAACGTATGATATCTGATCATCAACATTCCCTTAATATTACATACATGTTATATGTGTTGTGTGACTAAGTTCATGAATAGTTATGTCTTACTCTTACAGTAAGTTAGATGAGCTTATAAAATGAATGTTGTCGTGTCAACAAGTCATAAAGCACATGGAGCATACATCATGATAGATGCTGTACTTGACACAAATAAACCCAAAAGTAATGGCACATCTAACCACTGACATGACACAAAAGTCACATAATATTTACATATATTTACATTCAACATATTATTAGCAAAAGAACAAGCCCTTACCTGTATTTTACGGAGAAAATACAAATATAGTTGCAGCTATATTATAATAGTGTGTTCATCCGATGGAATCAGGATGAAAGAGAGTGTTGCCGGGTGGAGCGATGCACAACAATCACACACTATGCTACAAATGGGCTTAATTTCAAAGACACGTGGCAACCTGGTAGTTAAACAGACTTGAGCCCTGATGTGCTGATGTATAGATATCTAAGATGACTCAGTTTACACAATCATGACAATGGGGCAAACTTTACTTAAGTCATTAAAGATGTGTACTAAATAGAATGAGAATAGTAACCAGTAATATTTGGGTGGTTACACACGGAACCTACAAAACTGATGACTTCCAAAAGATAATCTTGTCACCATCTTTTCTGGCTTTGTCAAACCTTTGGCAGAATATGCCGCCCCTGGACAGCTGTATGGCATCCTGGTCTTAAATCCGACGAATGTACCGCTTTGGAACGAATCCAGAAAAGAGCTTGCATTCTTGCAAGATCATCATGGGTAAGCAGTATACAACTTATGATGAGGCTCTTGCTTTATGTAGCTTAAATCATTTGAATACTAAAAGGGAGCAACTTTGCTTGAATTTGTTCCATTTACTCAGGAAATCTGAGAAATTCAGTGGTTGGATTCCACCTACCAAAGGTGTTGTACATAAGAGAAATTTGCGTGGTGTTAACAAACTGTCAACCCAAAAGTGCAATACAACTCGTTACAAAAAGAGCCCGATGGTATATATGACTGATCTATGGAATAGCAAGGGTCTTGAGTAATAGTCCATTCCAATCTCCAATATGTCATTTACCCTAAAATTTCAATGCTTTTTTATATCTCACGTGCAATAATATTGTTAATTTAGATTGCATTTCTATGGTTTTTAATTTGGCGTAGATACTTTGTACATAGGCTATTATGTTGCGTTTAATGTTTATATTTGTCTAACTACTTATATTGCATGCATGATGCATATTGCTGATATTGATATTGTTGTTCATTGTATACTGGCCGCAATTCAGTTCATGACTGCTATGACCTTTTTTAATAAACCTTTTATGAATAGTTGAATGAATGAATGAATGAATGAATGAATGAATGAATAAATGATAATGGACATGAAATAATCAAGCAACCACCATATCACTGCCATTTAAATCTGGATAAAATTATTTGGGAAATTTACAAAATATTGACAGTTCAAAGCGGAAAATATTGGCCATCAACTCAACATCCGTCACTATGTAATAAACATAAACAAGCAGTTCGGAGGTGACGGACGGCTATTTGAAAATCACCGGCTGTTGTATTACATACCCACGGAAGTTTAATAATGCGTAAGTATAGCGAAAATGCAACATCCGTCACTATGTAATAACATTAATAACATTAATCGCCGATATGAACGTGTGATGGATAGGACTGATAACTTTGTCATTACATGCTATCAACATGTATGTTCAGGTAAAATTGAGTATATGGGATAATAATATACATTTCCAAGAGTTAATCTAATTGTTTTCATCAAATTTAACACCCTAAACCGTGCGTGTAGATTCGTATGGGTGGCCATTTAGGTCAAAAAGGTGTCAAATACAAAAAAAGTCTCAAATGATGATTAAAGGTTCAAATACACGTTAAGGTGTCAAATGTTGACAAAGGAGTCAACATCTGACACATTAACGAACGTGTATTTGACCCCTTTTATCAACATTTGAGACCTTAACGTGTATTTGAGCCCTTAATCATCCTTTGAGACCTTTATTTGTATTTGACACCTTTATTAACATTTGACACCTTAATTAACATTTGACATCTTTATTAACATTTGACAGCTTTATCTGTTTGACCACCCCTTTATTAACGTTTGAGACCTTATCTGTATTTGACGCCTTAATCAACATTTTACACCTGAACGTGTATTTGAGCCCTTTATCATCATTTTGACCTTTTGAACCTTTTGGCGGGCCATACTACTTCACACCTTTATGACCTACTCTGCGCCGAGCCGCCGACAGGGTCAAAAAGGTCTCAAAACTCGTTAAGGGCAAAACCGTTTAAGGCCTCAGGCAGGCACTCTTGTTTGTTTCTCGTAAAATATTTGTAAAATCACTTTGGGACATAATTTTTCTTGTTTCTCGAAAAATAGTTGTATTGTTAAAAAATAAAATCTTGTTTCGCGTAAAATGTTTGATTTTTTTTTGGGTTTATAAAAAAATATTTTGGCAATAATTTTTTTTTTAAATCTTGTTTCTCGTATTTTGTTAAAAAAATATTTTGACAATGATTAAAATAATCTTGTTTCTCGTAAAATGTAATGATTTGTTTGTAGTTTCATAAAAAAAATTGTTTGCCATAATTTAAACAAAATCTTGTTTCTCGTATTTTGTTAAATAAATATTTTATTTTTGGCAATGATTAAAAAAATCTGGTTTCTCGTAAAATGTTTGATTTTTTTTATTTAAAAAATTCGTTTGCCATAATCTAAAAAAAAAAAAATTCTCGTATTTTGTTAAACAAATATTTTAAATCTTGTTTCTCGTATGTATTAGTATTATTTTTAAATTTAGAAGTAAAAATTAACTTATGCCCTAACAAAGTTTTAAAAGACTGACAATATTTTCGAGAAACAAGATTTATTTTAATTTACATCCATTTTTTATTTTATTTTTAATTTACAAATATTTTGTTTAAAGATTCGTTTTATTATGGTATTATTTAGGTATATTCATTTGCAATAACATTTATTAACCTTTATCTGTATTTGAACGTTTGAAACATTTTTGACCATTAAAGTGCTAAATCAAAAGGCTCAACAATGTCCAAAGGTCCGACAAAGGGTCAAACAGGCCTAAATGGCTTGCCAAATATTTTTTTAACAAAATACGAGAAACAATATTTTTTTAAATTATGGCCAAAATATTAAAATAAAAAAATATAAACAAACATTTTACGAGAAACAAGATATTTTTTTATCACGGCCAAAATATTTTTTAAGAAAATACAACAACTACTGTTCGAGAAACAAGAAATATTATGTCCAAAGCTGATTTTACAAATATTTTTCGAGAACAAACAAGACTGCCTGAGGCCTTAAACGCGGTTTTGCCCTTTACGGAGTTTTGACATCTTTTAAAACTAGTTTTGAGACCTTTTTGACCCTGCCGGCGCAAAAGCCTTAGGTCATAAAGGTATTATGGCCCGCCAAAAGGGTCAAAAAGGTCTCAATGGCGTCTTTTGACGCCTTATCGTGTTTGTAAGTTACATTTTAGTGCTTTTGGCGTGTTTTGACACCTTATTGTGTTTTTAACCTTTTTCGTGTTTTGACACCTTTCTCTGTATTTGAGATCTTAATGCGCTTTTCACGTCTTTATCTGATTTTTAGACCTTTATCAATAATTGAGACCTTATACAGTAGTTGACATCTTTATCAACATTTGAGACCTTTATGTGTATATGACAGCCCGGACATGTGAGACCTTAATTTGTAGTTGACCCCTTTATCAACATTTGACATCTTAACGTGTATTTGAGCCCTTTATCATCATTTGAGACCTTTATCTGTATTTGACCCCGTAATCAACATTTGAGACCATTATTTATATTTGACATCTTTATCAACATTCGACACCTTTATCTGTTTGACCCCTTTATTAACATTTGACACCTTTATCTGTATTTGACCACCCCTTTATGAAGTTTATCACCAAAACAAACAGTGCCACACATGTGTTAAAGAAATTAACAGCTGGAGATAGTCTGGACATCCACCTTCCAATACATGATAGAGATAGGCATAACTTGGTCAAATAAATATATGAAAAGAAGTTGAATTCCAACTAAAACATACATACGTATTATTCCAAAAATAAAGGGTCTTTAAGAAAAACAAGAAAGGACTGAATTGAAGTCGCATCAATTGTACTACTTGCGAAAGGATTTCAATTCTTAAAGACCCTCGTTTGATCACATTATAAGCCTTTCATTGTACTGTAATTTCAATGGGAACCAGTAGACACTGGTGGCAGAAATCAGTAGTTCATTTGATGAAAATGATGCATGATGTGGTGCATCAAGCAATCTTCTTTGGGTTCATATCTGTCACCGCATTTTGGTCGTCTGTTTAATCTATCAGTCTGTGCTCTGTCATTTTGTGGCGTATCTACTTGAGATCCCTCTGTACTTGCCCGTCCAGCATGTGGTGCCTCGTGTGTCTGTGTTCCGTCTGCTCGATCCTCGTCTGTCCCACATTCATTACTCAACATTTGCCATGTCATTAAGGCAGAGTGCAATCTAAATACACCAAGAAACGGCATTAGCACAAGAATGAGTATGTAGGTGACACTCTCTCCGTAGTATTCGTTTAAAAAGGGAAACATGTCTAGAGGCGCTTGTTTGCTTATACCGCTTACAGTACTATCTTCAAGGTATATGGCTATGTTACTGGAAACAACAAACAACAGAAGTATAGTTTGATGAGATGAGGCATTTATTTTTTTCCTCTCGCAATAATATAAAAAAAACGTTTGGCAAAAATGTTGCAGTAATGAAGTCGCTTTCAAGATGAGTAAAAGGAAGTATGTATTCCGAAAATACTCCCCTTCTCGATCTGTTGTGGAGACAATGTCGGCTACGAGGCAAAGACAATCATAAACTGCGGCGATAAATGTCAACGTAAAGAGTATTATCTCAACGGTTTTTATGGATTTATGGTCGAAAATCGTTGTGGTATCTTGGAATCGCTTTCGAATACACCAAATACATACCCCAAGAAGACACACATTTATTCCAATATTAAACACACGATAAGTGTAAAGGGCTATCGTATATTCATTTGTTTCATCTTGAGAATCCAAGATAACAGCAATTAGTGCTGTGACGCAGAACGCTAAGGAGCAGATGGTTGTCCAGCAGAAACCGCACTTATGTTTAAGATTAAGTCCCCTAAGTCGTGCAACCACTTTCCATTTGGAATGACGTGCGTTGTTATTACTTTCGATGTTGCTAACGTGCCACACAGATATCCAAATACCAACGGCAAAGGAATAAAACTCGAAATGCAAAGGCTCCAAAACTACGACGAACTTATCAAACCCTGTAACGTTTAGATTTCGTTCGCTCGACGGAAAATGGACTTGGTAAGGCATCAAAAATGTTCCGATCATGATTCTTATGCAGAAAAACACATTGGCTGCTATGATGTAATGCTTCAACACCGAATACCAACCCTTCCAACGTTTCATCAACCTGCCTTGATCCATAACGGAGAACTGGAAGAAGAACCACTGTATAAAGATTGCGAAACAACCAAAAACTTTTTCAGTTACCCATGCCTTATGATGTGTACTTTGAACTATGTAGCAGATTTCGGTAACAATCCCACATCCAGCAAGAATCATTAAAGGGCTAACATAGCATGCATAGTCGCGTTTGCTTTCGCGATACCTATACCGAGTAGCAAGTAGTACAAATGTGAATATAATGGCCAAGATGTGACATATCAATGTCACCAAAGTGTTGACCTCGGTGTATAGAGTTTCATCAAATTCCGGGTCGGTTTGCTTGAGAATCGGTATCAGATACATTGTAACCACTACACTGATGACGACAAAGAGGATGCCATGAGCCAAATAGTAATGAACGGGTATATCTGGAGTGCAGCTTTGATTGCTTTGAGATGTAGAAACAACGACGAAAGACCCATAATAACTCTGTCAATCAAGAGAAAAACAAAACACGACAATATTGGAATGTGCAACGTATCAGCTAAGAAGTGACGTCCCAGAGATTCTGGTAGTGGCGTAATCAGGGTGTCCCAAAATGATTTATACCTGGAAATGTGCATTTTTTAGCTATGAATGTCATTGTTATAATTATATAGGCCTAGATAAATACATTTAGCTTCCCTAAAAATCGGAAATTGTTAATAGAAATTACCAGCAGGACACTTTTGTGAATATTTTAGATTCTAAGTTTGATATAAAATTGGATAGATTGAGCCCATATGTATTGGTCGAGACGCAGTCGAGCCTAATATTTTAAAACTCATAGCGAGACCAATACTTATTGGGCGTAAATCATCCAATGTTATTATCATTATGTTTTGGATCCAATATCATCCATTATAATGTTTTGAGAATCTTCCGCACATTCATTTACACAGAGCTTTGAACTCGAGTTAATCATGTATTGGACTGTATTTGTAAGTTTAAAAATCGGTCAACCGATTTGTTACTATATTGGACAGCTTGGAATAAGAGCTTTTGATTGGTTCAATGTTTTTGCTGGATTGACCCATACATTTGAAGGGTGTGAAACTGTAATTTTCAGTTGGAACTTTTCATAAGGCCATGTGTTTTGAACTCACCACCCAAAAAGGGTGGTGGCGTTGCATTTTTGGTGATGAATCATCCATATCTCTCTCTATTAACTCAACAACTAAATGTGGTAGAGCTATGGTTGAGGTGTCATTTGAAAGCCTATTTATCTAGCTACCTTGTGTGAATAAATCAGGTATTTCTATAACTGATTGGCTGAGATATGATTGATTATATTGGGAAAGTCAGGGGTGGTGGCGGTGGCGGTGGCGAAGGTGGCGGTGGCGCTGTGTGCAATCTGTATGGGGAATATAGAAAATGTTGCCAATTCTACGTTCAATTAACCATAACTCCTCATACCTGTATGTTACAAACATGATTTTGCTCTCATTTTATAGATTTTTTTATATTCTATAAGATTCTGTTTCAACAACGTGACAACTATGATGTAACAATTGTAATCATGAATCGATTGCATTGTCCTTGGCTTTCTCCCTATTCGCTACACAGTGAACTTGCCCTAATTCATCGGTTTTACATACATGACTATAACAACAAAAGTTTTCAACCGATGATAGCAAAATTATACATTTTTGGAAAGCTCTCAAATAGAGGAATTCAAAAATGTTGTTTAAATCAGGATAGGGTACATACCCCCAAAAATATACTTGTAAACTCTAATAAATATGAAATTTAAACGACTGTGCTCATTTACTTCCCGATATAGTATATTTCAACAAGTTACCATTGACAATCATTTTTTTTCTGATGGGCAATTGCATGAGGAACTAATAATATGCACAGTAAAACTATGATTGGGATCGGTATAAAATTATTATTGAGCTTTAATCAAAATATGAAAAAAATCGATATATTTTGAACATTCTTAATCACAAAATGTTACCATTAGGTCCTATAACTGACATAACTGACGCCGGATAAATAATTGCCATATTTGTATATTTTCTATAAAGAAACAAAAATATGATGATTAATATATTTTAACACGAGTCTAGAAAGATAATTTTGGTATTTTTGGATGTGAAACATGTTGTTTACTAGTCAATTAGCCCTCCGTCACTATAATATAACCCCCTATTTAACTCAATTGAATAGTCCATACATCCTGTGAAAATAGTAAACAACAAAATGGCCGACAACTGTGGCAACATTTTGTGTGGAGCCGAGTTTCCATCATAATTACTCATGAAAAGGGTAAATACATTAAACATGGACAAGGTTAATTAATTCAAACAGTGTGAAATACTCTTTGGCTACAAATATTGTACTTTTGGTCTTTTGATAGTCGGTTTAAGGAGAATTTAAAGCTTTTTACTAGGCCTAAAAGTATATATAGGTTCTTATTTTTATTTCCGATTTTTGTGCTGGCATTTTTAGACCTAAATTCCATCAATATTTCCATGATGTTTACACATTCCAATGAAAAAATCAAATAATAATGATATAGTTAGTCATTTAAAACATATTTTGATAGCATTTTTACAGTTTTCTTGTTGTAATTTCAGAACAAAATACACCCTAAATAAGCTCTGATTTTCTGATTTATGTGCAGACCTAGGTCTAGGCTCACGATTTACCATTCAAAATGAGCCAGTGTCTTATTTATCGATGCATTAATGTTACTTTGGGGGTAAATTGCAATGAAAAACAGATGCAAAACTGCAACAGTCACCCCACTTTGAATTTAAAAGAGAGCCCTAGGTGTTGATATGATGCTAGCGTGACCTAGGCCTAGGCTATAATACTTTATAGGATTTTTGACAAATGGATGGCTATCCTATTTCATATAAATTACTGTGCATTTATTTAACAAGGATAGATGTCCCATCTTTGATTAGAGTCAGATTCTCAAAACATAATAATGTAAATATTGGATTCCTTTTTTCGGGCGATGCAGTGAAAATTGGTTTCGCCTTTAAAAAAAATCAAGGCTTAACCAATTTTCACTCTATCGCCCTCAAGTCATCCAATATTATACCACACTTGGACACCTCAAAACACTATAAATAATGGCAAAAATAACCTCTTTTTATACTCGGAAAATCATTGACCATGCTCGGCACCAAGCTTTTGCTGTGTCCACTTTTGATTACCATTGCAGAGATATATCGGCCGAGTGCACCAATGACGGGTAGCTGAAGAATAGCGCTACCTCGCTAGTAACTGAGGCGTAACCCAAAATTTTGAGAGCGCCAATGCGGGGTAAGCTACTAGGCTAGTAACTGGCGGGTAAATTACGCTAAATGTTATACCTGACAGGACCCAAGAGTAAGTTGGGGCATAACGTTTTATGCCACACGTCAGTCGATTATAGCAGTAGCGTTGTTGCGAACATTGGAGGGGATGATTCGCTGATGCTGAAGGACCAATTGCGCTTGCATACCCAGGGGGTGTCTATTTGATATGGAATGTGACCCCTCATAAGCTGAAAGATTTTATATTTTTGAAAATCCATTCATGATTTTTTAGTCAAAATTTAGATCAACTCCTTTTGGCCATTCAAACACTAATCGCACCGACTTTGGGTCATATTTTGACCAAAATGTACTAATTGTCCAAGGATCTTAAATAATGACTAAATAAATAAACTTATTATTGTTTTTATTAATTAAAAACTGAAGTTTCAACATTATTGTGAGTGGAAGGGTAGAACTAGAAGAAGAAAAAATAAAAGCATATCGTGCCGTGCGTGGTCTGGGGATCGAACCGGGGTTCTGCGGTTAACAAGCGAAGCACAAGGTATCCACGCCACGGAAGTATTTGTGTAAAGAGATGTGTTATAATTGTATATAATTGTTTCCATCGAGTGCTTGTGTTTGTCAATAAAATTGTGCTTTTTGGTGCAATATTTGTATGTGCCCCTCGCCCAAAATATGTTTGTAATGTCATGATAGTCCTTATTTTTGAAAAAGCGTTGAACAAATTCGAAATTTTTGCCCAAACAAATGCATATTCATAAATAATCACGTTGAGTCGGCCTGGGTTCCGGACAAAAAATGACGGCACCATTCACGTCAGAATTTTACAGTAAACTATAGGTTAACACTTCGCATATGCGCCAATTAATTTTGTAAGGGGACGATGCTGATTAATGTGGATATTTACCTCGCTAGTTACTATTCTGTTGTTATTCGCCAGTTGTGCTCTAAGAATTACATCGTTAGTAAGTTACGCTACAGATACAGCATAACTACTAGGGAGGTAGCTTACCTCCCTATTAAGTTACCCGTCATTGGTGCACTCGGCCGATTCGGTATCAAGGTTTTGTAATGTTTAATGAAGCAATATTTGAATAGTGTGTATGGGTTCTGTTCCGCTTGAGTGTTTTTACCATACTTTCATAAGCGGCAGTTTTGATGGTTGGGGTGATGTGAGTCTTATCAATTAAAATACGTCGAAAAGGAAAATTAGATTTTCAATGTCATGCCATATCGGAATCTTGATGACATTGACATTGTAAGAGGGAAACATATTCCTCATTTTATTGGAGTTATTAGATTTGAAATACCATATCTTTAGAATGTTTATTTCAAACACGGCATAAATCATTATGGAGCACCCTGTACAAGATACGTATTTTGACGGTGGACATAATTTTACTGTATTTTGTAAATTTTGTGTCGATAATTAACTTCATATTTGTGTACATATGAAAACATGAACTTTACCAGATTAAAGCTTGCTGTGCCTTCAAATTTTAATCAGAAACATTGAAAATGCTCGTATCAATTTGTGTAATCATAATGACGATCAAAATGAAGATGTTCATGGATGTATCATTAAAGATGGCTGAAACAACCTCTTCTATTACTGCTATCTGTAGAGACACTAGATGTGTATGTATAAAAGTAATCGTCACATAATTTCAACGGTTTGAGGAAATGTCATGATCAACTTTTTTTGAATTCCTCACTATTATTGTTTTACATATCCCACAACAATTTACTCAATTATAATCCCTCCATTGTTCTTTATCAAGCTATCTTCCATGGTTAATTGTTGCGGATTTTGCTTACTGAAATGTGTGTTTGAAATGGTCTCTTTGGAATTCAGATCTACAAAGAGTTTCAAACAAAGATTATTGTGTGTTGTAACTATGTTCCAAGTGTTAGCTATGAATGGAATGTGAGGAACACGCGACATGTGATTACAGTAAACTTACAAGTGCGTCCACCAAATTGAAAAATGTTATGGTGTTGTGAGTTATGTAGCCAAACCTTTCATCGTATGATTTATATATAGGGCCCTCAAAAATGGGTCATGTTTGGTACCGAAATAAATATACAAGGTTTCTCTTTCAAAAATATATTTTCAGTTTGGTACTGCGACTTACTTTAAGAGATACACAAATCTGTAAAATGGTTTCAAAACTTTTAGGACACCCTGTACTTAGACAAAGCAAATGGTTGGAGAATGGCCTGGTCATATTTAACATTTTCATTTTCTTCAAGTTAGCTAACTTTGATAATATTCAACAGATCTAACCTCGTCTAGCCGGCATACCATATGGGGGTTACTTAGTGGCTGTGAGGTAACGAGTACACTGTTAAAACCCTGTTTAAAAAATTGTTGTTTAATTTTTTTTGCCAACGTTGTTTAAATTTTGTTTGTTAAAATTTAACCAATAGTTGTTTAAAATTTAACCAACATTGTGCAAAAATATTATAAACAACTGTTGTGCGATTCACCGGTTAACTAACAGTTGTTTAAAAGAGCATGTTTTAAACAACGTTGAGTAATTTCTAAACAAGTTGTTTAAAACATGTCCTTTTAAACAACTGTTAGTTAACCGGTGAATCGCACAACAGTCGTTTAAAATATTTTTGGCCCATGTTGGTTAAATTTATGAAAATCAAAGTATATTTAACCAATGTTGTTTAGAATTTAAACAATGTTGAGTAAATTGTTTTAAACAACAAAGTTTTAAACAGTGTTTTAACAGTGTATGTGCCGCCAGATAAGGTCCCATTTTTCACCCGTCTGGTAAATAAATGACCCCTCTTCATAGCCATTTTGGGTAAATGTATTGGTCTAAAATCCTTAAAATTTGCTGTTTTTCACAGAAATTTTAGTCAAATCTGTCAAATCTATAGGATAATTATTGGTCTCCGATGCATATGGGTCCATTTCCCCCCGAAATTTGGTAAATGTTTAGGTCAATTTAAATTTTGCTCGCGGCACATCCCTACCCAAAAATTATCCGAGTACTCCCCCCCCCCCCCCCCCCCCCCCCCCCCCCACGGGACCATATCAACATTGACACTTGCTGTCCATATACGAGGGTCCATCAATATGTAATGAAAGTGATCTCAGTATGGGATGCATGAGTGATTCTATTGACGGATAGTGTGATCAATACAAAGTATGAACTTTGTCTTTAACGTACTTGGACATCTTGGGGAAAGACACAGGACCGACTGATGAGGAGGAGATGAATGAAAGCATGCATGAGGGAAAGAAGAGTAATATAGCGAGCCATCAGGAAAACCGATCGAGACCGACTGACCTAAGTACAGGGTGACCCAGAAAATGTTGAACCCAAAAATCACAAACTTAAAATAAAAATAAAAAAATGAAAGTAAATAAATATGGCATTCTGTTTTCAACAGTTATGTTAACAATTTATTCAGCTTTCTGGAGAACTTTAGATCATGTAAATTGGCCTTACCAAACTAAAGATACACTTGATTGTGTGACAGGGGGTGTTTTCGCCCTTTTGTAAAAGTGAAAAAATTGTAACTTGGTTCAGATATGAAACTTAATTCTGTTGTAAGTACGGTGAGTTAAGTAATATTTTCTTTTGATATGAATTTATCAAATTAACATTTTCAAATGGGACTTCAGTTTTTGTTTTCAAAGTCTCTTATATAATAATATTATTGATTTACATAATAAATGAATGATGAGATACTGTGCAGAATAATTTATAAAGTTCATTGCACGGATTCAAACAGGCACTTGTTCTGCTCATGTAGCATGAAACCTTTGTTTTGCACTTCACTTACACTACAAAACAACACTTCTTACAAAATTACACGTATTTTAAGTTTCGTGTGGCCTATTTTTATGATCTAAAATGTTTCAGAAAGTTAAATGTATGGTGCACATGGCTGGTGAACGAGTTATGCAATATTTTGTTATTTTAATGGTAAAAAAAATAAATACATTTTGTGATTTTTGGGTTCAACATTTTCTGGGTCACCCTGTAAGTAGTAGTGTAGCAATTACGTACAGTCATCAAAAAGTAACTATACAGGTAACTATAAATGGACTCTAAAAACATATATCCTACCTAAAAATATAAAGAATAAAGTTGTTGAGAAATTTATCTTCTTTAATATGAGATATTGCACGCTAGGATCGATTGAATATTGAAGAAGTGACAATCCAAAATGTAATGTAAAGTCACAATTTCATTTTCACATTTTACATTTCAACACGGGGGAGAGTATGACAGCTAGCGTGCGTGTGGCGTATTGATCCAATACGGCCTAATGTCCAACCTGCGCATGCATTCCCCAATTGCACTACAGGTAATCGATAAGGTACCCGTAGATGGGTCCGCGTGTAGAAAATAAAAATGTGAAAATGAAAATCGGACTTCACCTTACATTTGGGAGTGTCATTTCCTCAATAATCACCCGATCCTAGCGTGCAATATCTCAAATTAAAGTAGATGAATTTTGCAACAACTTTATTATCTAATATCTTTAGGTAAAATACGGTATGGTCAACTCTCATGAAAATAGTGCAAATGAGATTTCAGAAGTTGAAGAAAAAAAATGTCTCCAATTTAATTTATTACACTATTTTTTAATAGTAGACATGTACTGGATACTAGATTTAAAATTTTGTGAACAACACTCATTGCATTTGTGTACAATATAACGTTGAATTTATATTATAATATCACTTGTTTGCAGCTTTTGCTCCATGTTTATTACGTTATATACTTCCTATCAGCTCTAAATCAGAACGAGTTTACAAACTGTGATGCCAAAAACACAAAATTATAGTTACGAAAGCATACTTCTACCAATTACAGCGAACAAAATGCAATGTAATTTTGTAAATTGCAAGTATTATGAATTGTTTTTGGTCTTCACATCACTGTTTGAACCTCAGCTTTAAAACTAAAAAAATGCACGGTTTTCCAAAATGAATATCTTTGTGCAAAGTATAAAATATATCTTTAATCGTATCTTTTTCCAAGCGTTATAATGTGTTTTTAAAAGTTAGCTCAGAAACAATAAATATTATGCTTTACCAAAAACGCTGGCATTGGTATTCGGACTTTATGGGGTGGGTAACGTAATAAACATATACAAACACATGTAAACAAATATATTCAACATCGACCAAGTCAGTTTATTTTGTACACAGACATATCTTGTAAATGGTATTTTAATAAAAGTTAGGTTGCCTAAAGTCCACTAAAAGACAGTTCTATATATTGTCGACTTGCTCTTTTGATGTAGGGTAAATATGGTGAATAACGTAATAAACATGGTCACTAAATCGACAGATGTAACATGGCACTTTACAGATAAGTTGTTAGACCATGACATTATTACCTTTATGTAAATTTTAATAGCACTAAATATTTAATAGCCTTTTATCTCTTAAAATTAGTAAGATATTGATTTGTTTTATTTAAAATGATGGTAGTAGAATTGTTAATAAGATTGTACTCTGATGACCTTTTTGTCTCCACTGTTGCATTTGGTTCTGCCGGTATCGCCATTGGTTTTTTGCACTGTGTGGCACATATTTCTGTATAATAAAGATAACAAAAACAAAACAAAGTTAATGACATATATTGCAGCTGTTTCAGCTAGGTATACCGTATTTATTCACACAATTATACGAATTGGTTTATTACGTTATCCAATAGCCATAGAACTATGCATCATTGAAGCATGCAAACAAATGAGATTGTGTCAGTATGTGAGACAATATGTATGTACACTAAGTTAACATTCATAAACACATAATAAATGTTGAATCTCTATGAACAGGGTGCAATTATATTTATCAAATGATGGAAAGTTTATTACGTTGTCCATTATAAGGTGGTTTCAGTCCTCACATAGAATAGTCCACATATTACAATTATAACATTGGATACAATGTATGATACTCAAGTACATCAATCATGAAAGTTACTGAATTGACGCCAACATTGACATGAGACTAGACAATGAGGTTGGTTACGTTATCCCGTTTATTACGTTATTGGCAACTGCAACAGTGCCTAATGCTGGCTTATAACGTATATACAAAGCAATCAATGAAGATGTTAACGATACCTACTGCATTTCTTCACATTATTAACCCCATTCTGATATCATAGGTCCATTTTCAATGTGCTTAAGAGATCTATAATGACTTCAACTGTCATTCAGCTTAATGTTCATATTACTTACAAGAAAAAATGAGGAATTCTTACCATTCGTCGTGGTTTTTTTGCATTGTACTTTCATCGAGTATCCCCCATGCATGCCTGCGAAAAGGGCCTGCCACGTATCTTTGTTTAAAACAGCCGTAGAAAGCAGCTGTCTCTCTGTCGATTTATTCGACAACGTAATAAACGATAACGTAGTAAACGTTTTTCGTACTCAAAGTACCATGTAGACGATCTGGAAAGAGCTAGCGAGTGTTCCAAGTAACCACATAGTCTATGTATATGTATCAAATTGGTTTTTAACCAAAAAGTGTGTTTTGATACATAGTTCGGGAGAAATCTCAACAACGTAATAAACATCCTTAACAAGGTCGCATGCTTTGCAGCATTTTGATTTCTTCTCAAGGTCAGACATGCTGCTATAGATTTTTGATAATATTATTTTCCAACACCCATGTTCTTTTAGATTCAGAATATGTACATTTAAATGTTTAAATGTTAATTTTGAACAATGTTGATCCTCAATATGTCGCAGGTAACGTAATAAACATCAACATCTCGGACAACATATATGAAACTGAAACAGGTAAACATCGTAAAAGATGTGCATTTTTTTTCTATCCATGGAACATCGCTATATGTTCCCTACGAATTATGACATATCTTGTAGAAAATGGTGCCCTATTTGTATTGTAATTAATAAAGGCAAAATATACATTTATGCTGCGGACATGGAAATTTCGCTAATTTGGGGTATATGAGGGCATTTTTTTGAGTGAAAACACGTTCAGAAGTATATCAAAGTATATAGATCCAAGTAGAAAACATCAATATCTATCTAGAAAAGAAGTTTTTCAAGCAAGAAAACATTGCATAACACAGAAATGGACCAAAGACATCAAAAAGTTCATTTTGCACTGTTTTCATGAGAGTTAACCGTATATATTTTTAAAGTTAGAAGCCCATTTATTACCTGTATAGTTACTTTTTTTTATGACTGTATTCCTGTGCATAGCCACTTGCTTGAGAATATGGTGATTAGCGGCGAGGTCTCTATCTTGAATTTTAGAACCTCTAAACCATCTTACCTGATTTGATATTTGTATGGAATTATGAAACTCACCAGACACATCCCCGTCAAGCTGCGTAAAGATATGAAATGTTTGTTATAAGACGTTCAAATTTGAAAACCGGAAAGACGTAACTCATATTCTTCATGTCTGGGAGCTTGTCACATATGATTTCAATCCATAAAGTACATACGGTTTGATCCACTAAAATTAATTTTTAGGCCATACATAATATATTTCATTGTTTGTGAGGGGGGCTTAGGTAAGATCTAACCTCAAGTTTCCGACGGAAAACGGGAAACAGGCGGCCATCTTGGACCTAAGATATGGTAACAAAGCAAAAGTATATACCGGATATGAGCTTCTAGTTGTCTATACATACATCCCATTCTTAAAACTCTACTTTTACATGAAAGGTAGTAAAAAAATTGGTTTGGGGGAGTCCTGGGGTGCACGGTAGCCCCCGTATATTATACCCGACTAATTATACAACACCTAAGTGACTGCCCATTTGATTGAACCACTCTCCAAGGTATCACATGTTGTTTATATCGCGCCCGGGCTTAGATTTGGGGGCTCCAAATATTAAGAAAGCGCAGTAACTTTTCTCACGCTACGCACGCACATTTTGCCTTACAGTACGAGGGCCAGATCGCATTTGACCTTTGACATTAACATTTACGCAATACATGACGCGCTGCAGTATTGTGGATTTTGGCGACGTCAAAACCGAAACATGCCTATTAAAATCAGATTCGGTTTCACTTCAATTATATTAACTTTAAAGCGAAATCCAATATAATCATATGTGAAATATCGACACAGGTTGCAATAAATTGGATGTGAAAGCCGAAAAAAAGATATAGGGAAAAAACAACTTTTTTTACCATCGTTTTGGCGTCATTTTATCCGAAATAAGCCAATCCCAGCGCAAATTTTCGCATATAAATCCTCAGAACTTCGGTAATTGTGATCGACCATTTCTGCAAATTGACTCAAATGTAGGTTTTAACTAAAACTTAAGATTTATTTTACTTTGGATGTATGGAATGCGTGCGACATACCTTGTCGCGAAACGTTTACCACTTGAAAAATCAGTACCCGATCATACCTGTCAAATTCGACAGGCATCCGCGGCGGTGGCGCATCACTCAGCAGGGCAATACAGTTTAGAGCCGAGATCACAAGACCATTTAATGATGCTAATGTTTGTTCCTGGTTTTGTTATGGAAATGGTCGGCGGTAGTGTTAGTTAGTTGGACCTTTTAAGAAAGCTGAACTAATCGGATCATGGCCTAAAAATTAAAATTATAAATAAGCTGCCTGGCCTAGCTTCCCGCCTAGCTTGGCCCAACTTTGGCCTACTTAACTTTTCAATTGAACTATATATGGTAGGGTAAAGTCGCCTATTTTCTGTCAGCGCCTATTTTCAGTCACTTGGCCAAAATCGTGTAATTACATCGGTCGTCGCCATTTTAAAAGCAATACCGGTCATCATCTATACGGCGGTTTTTAACCAGTCAGTTTATAACGACGAGGTCATTTTCATTACATGATTTGGGCGAAGTGACCAAAAATAGGCAACTTTACCTTATGTAGCCTTTGCTGGGAATCGGTTGTACGTAGGATCCACTAAAGTTGTCCCAACTTATATATAGGCTTTTTAAGCCTGGCCTGAGCATTTTGCTTGAGCCTGGTCCCTTCAGAACCCAAGCGTGTGTCCATACGGACACACCGTTTAAACAAACAAACAAACAAACCGGTTAAAATGCTAGTCTTGCAAAAAAATGGTATTGAACCACAAAATTGAAGTTTCAGTTTTGAATAGGCCCTGTATCGTAGGTTGCACATAGCAATGACTACTCAAAAAAGAACATGCATCTATGCATACATCTTTTGCACGCTTCCCGCAAACTTGCTGCGTACCATTTGTAGAAGCGAATATTTGGCATAATATTACGCACATGCCGAATGTTTGCAAATTACAACGAATCAAAACAAACCGTGTGGTGCACGCATTGAATGGCGTACACAAAGTGCATAGACACTTTCAATACAACCTGCGTTTTTTAGGGATGGCATTTATTAAAGAGGTCCAGGACCTTAAGGCGCGTTCCCACTGTGCCTGTTTGATACCAGGACGTGGACTCGATGCTACATCGAGTCTACTTCCAAGCCTAGTGGGAACGCGCAATAAGGGGGTTCGACCCTACATCCACAAATAAGCGTAGGTCATAGTCACTAACAGACAACCAAGAACCTCCGTGCATATCAAGCTCGATTACCAAAAACTTTGAGTAAGCCAAAACAAAGAAGAATGTTTGTCTCAGAAGCCCGCCCACATTGGTATATGAAATGAGCTACAGCGTGTAGGTCTACGCACTGAGGCCTAATTTGTTTAGGATTTTTTTAAATTTCTATTATTTAAAAAAAAAAAAAAATTAAAGTTCTTTGTAAGCTTGGATTTTAGCAACAACAACAAAAATCGCATTGGGTCTTGGGTAAAGTTGCCTGTTTTCGGTCAGCGCCTAAACTTTTTTGGTCACTTTTGCCCAAATCGTGTGAAACCTGTTCACAGCGAATGTATTCAGAAGATCGTCGCGCGCAAAACGCTGGCATGGCACAATATGGCGCGCAATGTATGCGCGCCGCTTGCGTATTACTAAATGAAACAGCATGCACTGCACTGCGCGTACAACCAAAGTGAACCCAACTTGGAAATGTATAGACCCTATTCACGCAGCAGCCATTTTCTCAAATTTGCCACCCAAGCCTCCTTCCCGTTATGTTTACCTGCGCCTGCGTGACTTCTTTCTCGTGCGCGAGGATCTGTACGCCACACGCGTTGGTACCACGCTTTCCTCGCAGTTCTATCGAGTGCGCCAAGGGGCAGATAGACCAAACGGGAAAGAGGCTTGGGTGGCAAATTTTGGAAAATGGCTGCAGTGTAAATAGAGTCTATAATTTGTTTTTCAGAAAAATTCCCATTTTTATCGCATTGTGTCTGTAAAATCTTAAGGGCCAGAAATGGTCCATTTAGAAATTATAGGCTTAAGTGTGGTGAATTACTGCCAACGGTGGTTACCCACCAGCCATTTTGTTTACTACTCAATGGGCAAATTTCTTGTGACCTTGTGCTTCTAAACTAAGAACCATTAAAGTTTAATGCAACTCAGGGATAACACTGGATCAAAAATGTGAGAGGTCCCATGAAACTTTTCAGGAACCCCGTAGGACTTCAAAAAATAAATTTAAGGGGTCCCCCAAGAAATTGATGGGTCCTAAGTTTGGGTATTTGAAAATTTTACTTTTTTACGGACAATTTTAATGAATTTATATTGTGAGCAAAGGATGGACATGTAATTTACAGAATTTCTTAAGGTTTCCATTTCCATAAATCATCAAATTTAAGGGGTCCCATCAATTTTGATCGGGACCAGCAAGTTTTTACAATTTGAAACCTGACACGTCAGAATGCGACCCCTGATGCAACTCAAACTTTGGAATGTGACAATTTTAAGGATGACTTTTCATGTAGAATAGAAAACATAAAGTTCGGGCTAGCAACCAAAGCATCTTAAAATCTTACCCCCCCCCCCCCCAAAAAAAAATAAAAATAAAAATGTGAGACTAGTGGCCATGTACACTGGGCACCACTTGCAGAAAGAGTGCAAACATTGTTGTAAGGACTTTCTAATGTGCAAATTGAATGTGTGCAGTGCAGCTTTATTTGCTAGAGCTTTTAAAATACAGTTCCAAATTGGCGAACATTGTGAGGCCAATATTTATCCGCTGGCCAAAATGGAATACTACTTGCTCGCTGATACACTGCTTATAATGTGCAAATGCACAATGCACAATTCCACCAATAACTATGCACAACCACATAGATTCTTTTTGCGCACGGGCAAATACAAGCCTCAAAATGTTCACCAATTTGGAATTGATTAAATAGTCAGACAAACATGTAAGTCACCCAAAGACAATAGTTTAAATGATTGACTTCATTTATTCACACAAAGGTACAAACAGATGTAAAGGTTTATAGACTTCGCCTTGGACTTTTCCAACGATAACCAAATGCCTAGAACAGTTATCAGTTAATCAGTAATTTCTAACTTATAACTTTTTGCTCTAGTTGACTCTGTTCTAGTCTTTAAATGTTGAAAGATTTGAACTCCCAATCCACAGTGTAATGATGCGGTGCAAACAGACGCATAGAACGTGTGGGATCATTCAATGATCGACAAGTTATTGAACTGATTATAGTGAAGGTCATGATCATTCCTATTTCCTGTAGTAAATGAACTATAGCTATAGTTTTGTAAACAGTGTCTGATATTCACTTGGTGGTTTTGATCATCTGTCGTGGCCAATTTCGGGTCAAAATCTGTTAATACATACTTCCACGTACGTACATGTATCAGCTGCGCCCAGGCTGCGCCCTGTAAAGAGAACAAACAAGAACAATGATTATTATTAGTATGTTATCAGCAGGGTTGCACAAAGTTGTTTCTTCCCCAGTCTAATTTAATCTTATTAAGTACGAAAATTTCTGTGAAGCACCAAAAAAAAGGCCTTTTTATGATAAAATTGTCTATTTTTTGCATTTCTGGAATCGGATGATGATATTTCAGCATAAAAAGAGTCAAACATGTTTTTAGGGGGTGATACTCTATATCCTATTCTCCAGACAAGCCCCTATCAAATTTTGACACCGCGTGCAAATGCTCGGGCCTTCTGGCCAAGCTCGTGTAAAAAGTTCAGGAAATTGATCAATCACACACTTGCATCCCTGTAAGTTGCATTTGTTTCTCTTCATCTTTTTCCCAATTTACTTTTTATTTTAACACTTTACCACCCAATCCTGTTGTACGGGCAAACGGCCCTCTCATGTATGGTCGGGCAGGTGTTTTTTTTGTTTACATTTTGAACAAAAATTGAACCTGTTGGGTGGTAAACGGACCTCTCATGTATTTTGGGTGGTAAACGGCCCTTTTATGTATCGTCATTCGTCAGGCAGGTATTTTTTGTTTAAATTTTGAACAAAAATTGAACAAATTAAAAAAATATCAAAAAATTATTAAAAAAATAGTAATATATTCAAAAAGTACTCTACATTTTCTGGATTTTTAAAAAAAAATGGGTCGGTCAGGCCCGTACAACAGGTTTCTGTTGTTGTTTTTCTTGTCGCCTTAGCATAGTTATTTTACCAAACATTGGAAACATACTTTTTTCTTGGCAAATAAATAATTTTAAATAACATTTTTTTAAGGGGGGACTCAAGGAATTTACTTTTTGAATTGTGTGAGTGTTGTAATTATTGAACTATGAATTTTTTAGAAAGGAAATGGATCAGAAATTCTAAATTGTGCATCAATTTTGACTAAAAAGCTAACAAAAATAATTTTGAGAAAGAAAAAAAAAATCGCTTGATTATGATGTAAATGAACTAATTTAGGGACAACATTTTTTTGCTAACCTAATCTAAATCTAATATTTTTTGAAATTTTCACTTAAGTTACCGGTAGTGTATTTACACCATAATCCAGCGATTTGGGCATATTTTACTCAAATATGTTTTGTTAGCTTTGTTTTAAAAAAAAATTGGGTCAAAAAAGTGAATTTTGTAATTTTCTCAAAAAAATCAAAATTTTGGTCAAAATTGACGCCAAATTTGGATTCTCTGATCCATTTCCCTTCCAGAAATGTATACTTTTATGGATTTGATTAATAGTTCAATAAATCAATACAGCACCCACAAAATTCAAAAAAATCAAGACCAAAATTTCCTTAAATTGAGTCCCCCCTTAAATGACCAGGCATTGGATAAATAGTGCCAATTCTGTACCATGCAAAATGCACAGCAAATGTCTTTCTTTTTCCTTTCTTGGTTGGTGGGGCTGAGTTCACATAGGAGTATACTATTCGGGTATACGGTGCACGTTTTGCAGGGCACGCGTATAGCTTAAATCGAACAATGTAATTTCAATATACCGGGTCACATAAGAGGGCACTATTCGAAAAGGCCGTATACCTGCGTATAGTGTAGTATAGTATAGTATAGTATACCGGGAATCGTGCGTGTTCGATTTTCGTGCACCGTATACCGGCCTGTTTGGATGAAGCAGCTGCAATTCGTGTGTACAGGCGTTCTGAATTTCCCCTATCACGATTTATAAACAATTTTTTGCGTAGAATAGGGTAAGTTAGAAAAATAGGACTCCTTTGTACACATTTTATTGCAATTTAATAGACCGAGTAGGGCTCGCGTGCTACCCTATGTGACTCGCCGTGCCCGTATAGCGTATAGCGAATACCGAATAGCGTATAGCGAATACCGTATACCATATACTGTATACTCCTATGTGAACCCAGCTTATAACCAAGAGGACAATATGGGCCTTGCATGTAGCTAAGTACCGGTAGTGGTGTTAGCAGGAATTCAATCATACTCACTGTTCAAGACCCATCCATTTGAACATGCCTGCTAGGTCTAGGGGGATCATAAAAAGTTCACAACACAAGCTGTGAAACCAGTCTGGTCTTCCACATAGCTCAGGCTCACCAATCTACAGAAATGGAACAAAATGAGGATAAAATTAATAAATTATCATAGTCTGCAAATAACTAAAGCACTTTGTCTGTTTGGGCTGACCAACACACAAATCCAATTGGCGGCTATAATACTCTATTTAAAAAGGTTTATCATGAATCAAAAAAAAATCCTGTGATTATATCCATTTCTGTTGCATTTTGAGATTGAAAAGGGACAAAATCTGCCCCGTTCTGGATCCCACAATGCATCAGAAAACGATAATCAATGGATTTTTCCCGATTGGCGATAAGGCTTATTTGGCTTCCTCTGGACAGTGACGTAACTTTACAGGCATAGTTTTTATGCACACGTAGGCCTTACAACTCTCGTGTGCTTAAGCCTTAATGCCAGTGCCTTGAGTAGGCACCTGCGGTGTATGCTGCAATTTAATAGTAGAATATCCAGTAACGTCACTGTCTTGTGATGACCAAATAGGCCTATACTACTATCAAGTCTTTGCTACTGTACTAAAAGCCAATATTTCCGCGCATTTTGATATCATATAGAAATTTCTGGACGACCTTCTGGAAACAATATTTTTGCATATGATGTTTGCGAAAAAATAGATTGCGTGAAAAAGTGCAAAAATAAAACAACTGCGAACATTTCAAGTTTAATTAAAAAACAGACCTACAAATTACAATTCTTAGCATTGAAAGTCGAAGCTTGCATTGCACCATTTCTTGTACAATTTAGCATTTTGTTAAATATAGCCATTTGATCATGAAAGGTGGACACGAAAACTTTATATTATGCCAAAAATGTTTGATAATAATATTAAAGTGAAGCTAGGCTAAACTTAGGCCTACATACATGACATCGTAGATCAGAACCTATTTGTATAATAAGTTGTAGCCCTGGGTTGCATCCCGTACTTACGCCTCAAGCTCTATCTGTCCAAGGAGTTATTAAAATAACTCCTTGATCTGTCTTACTCTATCAGAATAAAATAATTTCCTGACTAGTGCATGTATTAATATTATTATGAATGATGTACAAACACCAACCCCTTGAAACGCAAATAAATAATAAGCTTATTTATTAATTAAAAAATAAAAACGGCATTATTGTCCGCGCGCTTTGTACTTCGCCAGTAGTGGCACAGATATATCTGTTTGCATGAGAGTATATCACGCCAAAAGTAGACAATGCTAAACTTGTTACCGTACCTTTATTTCTCCAGCATGTCCAGTCGATGGAGTAGAACAATCGTTGTCACTTGTCCCCGTCGTTGAAAATGCAGCCAGCCCTACCGGTGGAGGTGATGCGACCTTTTTTTGCCCTATGCCGGTCATGCGCATTCGGCGGCGCAAGTTTTGTTCGATCTTGGGCCCAGTGACAGTCTGTTTTCCATGGCAAATTTCAGCATTATTATGTATCGACCATTCGGGAATTTTTGACTGATGATAGATTTAAGTCTATTCTAACGATTTTTTGGGAATACAGTATATGAAAAACGTGCGACATATGATGTCGCGAAACCTTTAGAATGTAAACAAACATGACGCTTTCATTTCGAACACCGAGTCATTGAAAGTTTAAGTACCTGAAACTTTTAAAATAAACCAGTCAAGTCATATTTGAATATGTGTTTTAGGTAATATTATTGTTATCTTCCGAATACAGCGATCGGCAATTAACATAATCAAAAAATTATTGAGTAATTTGATAGTTAAAAAGTTGCAAAAAGTCCGCGGGAGAGAACATCGGTTTCGACCCCAAAAGTAACAAGTTCAGAGTTGCAAAGTCCCAAAGTTAATAACGCGTCGTTTTGCGGCTAACGCGCTAGCTGGCCCTCCTACTGTTAAGGGGTTTCATGACACATAGAATACTAGCAAGCCGAGAACACCTAATATCAAAATCTTAAGAACATTTCTACGTTAACTCTATGTGTCATGAAACCCCTTAAATTGATAATTGAAAAGCTAGTTCAAAGCCAAGCTGTACCTCAACATGATCAAACTATTAGTGTACAATCGCAAATTCTCGTGCGCTACGCGTGCGTTGTCTGTTAGTTACAGTGCTTATATCTGACGAATTAGAGAATCTTCGGAGTCATTGTGTTATAACCGATATACTACCGATGTTGGTGTGTAGTGTATTACATAATTATGCCGAATTTTCGGGCAACCCTAATTCCAAATCCTGGGTACACCCACTAGTGTCCCCTACAGGCTGTCCCAACATGATTAGTACCCATCGATGCTCAAAGTTCAATATTTTTTTCATCACCAAAATCAATGAAATTAGATCCGTTGTTTTTACATCATCTTTGTCATACTATACTATTTCATTAGAATTTTAGATCATGAATATCGGATATATCAAACTCAAAATACACTCCATTATGTAAAACATGGTGATTTCACCTTTTTGACAAAGTGCTAACAAATGTGTGTGTTATTACAGCTTGTTTGAAAGAAACTTGTGTATTCTCATAATCTCTTGTCTACTCAATATACTCTTGTGTGTCTTTCTGTTGTAACTGTTATTATTTATGGGTGTTCAAATCATTAATAATTCTTCTCCTTAATTTAATTTAACGGGTAAAAGAATTTGGTCACACTTGAGTGACCCCGTGCATTGTTTTATTTGACAAGTGTTTAGGGACTTCTAAATGAAGTGGTTGGTGAATCACCAGTGGCTCATATTTCATTTTCACATTGGAGAATTGATTTCGTGAGGTTAAACACTAAGGGAGCAGTTCCATTTGTACGCGATAAAAATTGCGAGAATGTTCCGGGCCCCGATGAGTTTTTTATCAGGCCCCGATGAGATTTTTAGCGCGAACAGTTGCGAGAAGCAAAGGATTATTTATCGAGTAGCGTATTACCGCTTGTTTAAATATAACGAAAGATAAGTGGTCGGTATGTAAATAGAGCTTCGGGCTATTTATTCTAGTTGTAAGGTACAAATTCAGCATTTCATGTTTTAAGAGATAATGTTATTGATTATGGATGTTTAACGTAAATTGTATTATCCTCGTGTATTTGCTAAACAATGTCCCGCTCTATTTGCTAAACATACCCCAGGGTATGGCAGAGGCCTCGTATCGGGCCCCGATGTCTATTTTATCGGGGCCTGATGACTATTTTATCGCGAATCAACTTGAAAAACATCGGGTCCAAAACATATCAGGCCCCGATACAGTCGCGATAAATTTATCGCGTATAAATGGAACTGCTCCCTAAGGGACTATATCATGTTTACCAAGTTTGTCGGAAATTGCATCCCCAATATGAAAAAGAAGTCTTAGCCACTGCTAATTACCCACGACCACGTCTTTACCTGTTTAAATGTCCCTCAAGTTTAGCCTCAAAATTAGCTCATTATGGAAACAAAACTTGGGGTCGCTTATGCGTGACGATCCATTTTTACTCTTCAAATTGAATCAAAATGAAGAAGTATTAATGGTTTGAACAACAATATGATACAACAGCAGTTTAAAATAGAAAGGAAACAAAGATATTAGCAGACAAGAGATTAAGAAAATGTATTAGTTTCTTTCAAACAAGGTGTTTAAAACCCTTTTTTTTGCACTTTGCCAAAAAGGTGAAATCACCATGTCTTACACAAGGGAGTGTAACTTCATTAAAATAAGTCCGATTATCATGATCTAAAATTCTAATGAAAGGGTACAGTATAGCAAATATGATATAGAAACAACGGGTCTATAATTTCATTGATTTGGGGGATGAAACAATTTATTGAGCTTTGGGCATCGATGGGTACTAATCATTTTGGGACAGTCTGTATTAGCCATTTAAGAGCCCATTATGGTGCCTCGCGGTGAATTGGGGCTTCTAAATGTTGACCTGGCACAAGGCCCCAAAAAATGTAAACCCGGTCCTGTCCTCCTCCCCCCCCCCCCCCCCCCCCCCTCCCTTAAAACGTGGCCGAACGAAAATCCTTTGGATTGATGGCATTAAGGACGCACGATGCATTTGTCATAAATTAAAAAAAATGGCGCTCCATCATTTATAGGGTTACAAAGAATCAGTCATGATTCAAATGACAACGACGATGACGATGACATCCCTTTAATACTCACCTCAGTTTCTTGACCAGGTGGAACAAAATCATCCGTCTCGCCGCTGCACTCTGATACCTCCTAAGAAATATAGTTTATAAATATGAACTAATTATTTGTTCGAAGATTTTGTTTTTAACAATTCACATCACTATCTATACATAACAAAGGAATAACCATGTAACCCAGACAGTGACCCCCAGATCAGTATTTTAAAAGGTGAACGAACACAGGAATATGCCACGAAAAAAAATGTTCTACGGGCCCGACCGACTAAAAAAAGCACATTTTGAAAATGTCTGAAATTTTTAAAATTAATGAAATATTTTGAAATTGCCTGAAAATTATTGAAATATTTCGAAATTGCCTGAAAATTAATGAAATATTTCGAAATTGCCTGAAAATTAACAAAAATAAAAAAATAATAGCGTAGTCTGTGATCAAGCGCATTTTTCCTGCGCCGGTTTGGTGGGACGCCAATTCACCCTCTCTCAATTTCTTAAACCCCCTCCCTGATTTTGATTTGATATCATTTGGGTCCTACGACCCTGGATAACCCAATAAGCTTATATAGCTTATTTCCATTGGGGTCCGTTTGATGTTTGAACAGATACAGACCGGGTTGATCCCCTACTCTTTACGAAAGAGTCCGTAACCTTTTTACCGTGCTCGGGTATTGCTCTTCCTATGCACGGGACCACCATTTCTACGTGACTTCCGAACCACTAGTTTTTGCTGCCATTAGGAAATCATCACAATCACTTTGCTTCATTTACCAGGCTACCGACACGGCGCACACAATGTATCAGCACTTAGATTATAATATCCCCTACATCACTCAAACAATTTATTTGTTACTATATCTGAGTAAGTTGATCGTTCAATGAATAATTAATAATGCATATATGTTAAACTTCGAAACTTTGTCCGTTATAATTATTCTACGTGTGCTTTGGTCCCCCTCTCCGCCATGCGAGTACTTCCCCAAAATCAAGTCATAAAATATTGAAGGGTAGGCCTACAAAAATGACTTTACAAAAGAAATGTATTAAGTTAGCCTACTTAAAAAATAGATAACTGTATAAGATATATACCAATATATTTACCTCATTTTCGGATGCCATTTTCGTGTTGGTTTCTTCGCTTAACGCTAATACTTTGATCAGGATATATTATGAAACATAATATCTATCGAATTACATATCTTGATACGCACTTAAAGGGGAGCTACCACTCTGAGTTACTAGCCACATCCAGTTACCTTGGAAATTTTACAAGGTTACAATTTCTCCATGGTAGTTCTGTATAGTCTGTCATCAAGTGAACACAGGTGTATGACCAGTTCGTCTGTGGCGAACTACTTATAAGTGGTAGCCCAGCTTTAATAACTAACTAAATTAAACAATTACGGTGGAATCCAAACTCGATAATCCGAAACAAGTCATAACAAGTCACGTGAGGGTAGCGTGTTATACTCTCAGATAGCGTATCTGAGGTCTTTTTCAAGGAGGGCAAAGGGTATTTTTCCCGGTGAACACCAGTTCAACCCTACTAAGTAACAGCTTTGCGCAGCTGAGTTGTTTATTCCTAAATTTGATGCGCGCGCAGCGCGCGAACTTTTGCTATTTTTATACTAAATTGCCCATCATCAACCCGGGCAAGAGACAAAGTTGTCAGTTAGATAGGAATTAAGTAAATCCCTTAGATTTATTCTTTTCTTTCCCTTTTATCTTCCTCTTCTCCCTTTTCTTTCTTTTCCTTTCCCTTTCCCTACTCTCTTTTCCCCCGGTCTTTTCCACCCCATCATTCTAAAGACGACTTATTGTGCAGTCCAGCATGCACTACAGTGCCAACAGGGCTAAAACAACGTAGTTAAATAGCTGCAGGTCGTCAGACTTCCACCCTATTCACATGCTACAGGCATAGCTTATATGTTATTAAAAAATAAAGGGCTCTTTTAAAGGGGCACTAAGAGACAGACGACGCTGGCCACGCGTCTCGGACGTTCCAATATGGCAACGGGAGTGCACCATTTTGAAATATTTTTAACAGTCATCGCCAGGTTAACGATGAAAATAATTGAAAAATAGCATTTACAATTGGGGTGATTAGCCAGAACGGTTTTGGATTAGAAAAAATGTCTTCTAACCTATGATGAATTTTTCAAAATGATTAGATCAGCATTCGCGATTACGTGTTATTTCAATACGAATTCAAAATTTAGGTTTCCGCATGTCCATCGTCGTCTGCTAAGAGATGTGTTGGATGGAGGCTGCGCCCTCAATTATGATAAAAACTGGGATTAGTATGTTTTTATAATTGTATTACATGTATGAACTTACACCTATGAGGATTAAGAAAACTCAGTCCTCTTTGTACAACACTAAAACGTCGATTCAAAAATGCTGGTAGAGCCGCATCCAGCATTTTACATGGTTAAGGGTGGTATTCCAACATATTTAAAACATTGTTTTAATCAAGTTTTGCTTTTAGTAGTTAGAAGTTTTAGTAAAAACAACAATAATGGCAATTTTTAATGTTCATCTTGAATTCTGAAGTAAATTAATCAAATGTTTAAAAAAATTAACATGACATTGTGTCCCTTTAAATTCGTGAATTCTAACGTGTACTGGTTCGTGATATATGATTCATGCTTCATGCAAAACCAATTACTGGTTTAAATATCTGATGTTTTGATAGCAGCAGTTATTTTTTGACCCCTGCATTAATGTGAATTTAGTCTTTTGACAGAAATACACGATGATAGATCTGCGGTCGTGCCATTTTGCGTGTTTTTAGGTCAAGAGATAATATTAATTATTAATCGGTGATTTCAAAGAAAATACCTGATAACATCATCTGAGATAATTGATATTTGCCTAGGTGAAAAAAGGACCTAAAAGCCATAACAAAAGTCACAGTCCAACTTTAAACAAACAAATAGGGACAAAGTTGACAGAGTCAACGACTTTGTTTTGACCGTTAATATTTACACTATATTCACATGATGTTTGACTACTTTGCATCAAAATACGTTATCGAATATTATATTATATAAACAATATTTTAATGCGAAATCAAAAAAAATATTGTCTCTTCAAAAATTATCATTAAACCTGTTCATGCAATTGAGGTATCAGATCATACTCTCGATCGACATTTAAATTCTAACGCACCCTTTATACCGCAATCACTCCAGACCCATTAATCCAGATACATAGGTGGCTGGTTCAGACAGCACACAGTCATGACAGTAATCACACCGAAATCAATGATATCCCATAGAATCCATTTCAATGTGCAACTTTGCTATTGTTTTGCGCGGTCATTGAAATCGCCATAACTTTAAAAGTATCTATTCGATTTTTTTTTTAATGAGGTATCAAACTGCGGAGAAGAAATTTGCTCATTAAATTTATATCTCGGGTGTATACTAAGAGTATTACATGTATTCTTGCAACCTGCAAACCTTACTGCCAGTGGCGGCACCAACCTCCTAATTTGGGGTGGGGGTCAGAAGTTTGGCAAGATATATTTTTAGGGGGCAGGAGAAACAAATGAACGCGCGAATCGCGCCAATTTTGTGTGCCATTTTACTCTTAAATTGTCAAATTTGGTCTAATACTAACTCATTTGGTATGAAAATGCGCGAACAGCGCGAAAAAAATTGCCTTTTTATGCTAACTTGTTTTTCTAATTTTAACTATATTAAAAAAAAAATTGGGGCAAAGTGGTGGGGGTGGCAAAAAAAACTTTGGGGGAAAAATGCCCCCCCCCCCCCTCTTTGTCCCCCTGTAGAGCCGCCACTGCTAACTGCAGTAATGATCCTTCCTGCCACAGAACAATTGTGCTTTAATACGGGATGTAAGTATAATATACACTAGAGCAGACTGGGTCCCAGTCTACACATTCACTAGCCGACTAACCCGACCAGCCTTTGCACTTCTTTAAAGGTATATTATGTGATCTTTCCAGGGAACGCCCTCAACATCGAAAAAAAAATTGAAAGCAGTTTTTCTTGCAGATTTACATTTCTGATCATAAATCATGCATACATTCCAAGTTACAGGGCGATACGATTCTTAATTACTTCAAAATCATGGTTTTAGAGTGAATATAAACTGTCGGAATTCCGACAGTTTATATTTTTCACTCTAAATTCACTCTAAAACCATGATTTTGAGGTAATTAGGAATTGTATCGCTCTGTAACTTCGAATGTATGTATGATTTATGATCGGAAATGTAAATCTGCAAGAAAATCTACTTTCTAAAAAAAATCATGAATAGAGGGCGCTCTCTGGAAAAGATCACATAATATGCTTTTAATTGATGCCTACAGTATTTCTTGAAACACTGTAGACAAATTGGTGAGCCAATCCACTGACCCTTCCTCTAGGGTCTGTTGCCAATCATAATCACCTTGTAACCTCCCAAAATAACTTGACCTCTCTAGCGGTGATGTAATGTACAGTACGGGACTTACCATTTTATATGTAGGGGTAAATTATTTGCTGATGATGGTTATATTGATTGATATCAGTTTGTCTTATGACATGGAACTATTAAATTGTTGTTAAACATTGATTTCTCTATCAAAGGTTCACTAGATTATGACATTTTCATTCTGACACTTGCACACAAAAAAATGCACATGTATATGATTTTGTCACAACTCATTGAATTATGGAACATGAGGTTCGCCTACATTTTGAGTGGCACGTCAGAAGACCCACCTCTGGAGCTGGACATCTGGCTTTAATAACGGACGTGTCAAGTCTCTCGTGGTGGGGAAATCAGTGATATGACGCAATCAGTGACTGGGATGACCAGTGATATGCATGGGTTTGAGATTTGGGACAATATCAGCCCCAGGGAAATAAATACTAAGGATCATGCTAATACTATAATTATAGGTCCCAATGCCACAATCAGTATAATGGATGTTAGACACATAAGATGTGCAGTGGCTAGGCCTAGGATCAATCAAATACTTTGTAATGCCTTGGGTCATTGGTGTGACCTTATATTTATGGACAAGTTTAGTAACTGTCACTGGTTTAGTTGAGTACATGCCTAGTGGAAACATGTGTTTGTTGAATTGTGTTGTAAAGGGAGGGCGCGAATGTGTGGAGGGCTGATGTGCGTGTGTGGATTCTTAAGGGATTTTATAAATTTTGTGAGGGGATTTCCAATCATAATTATGTATTTTAAATGTTATCGCTGTTTTTTCTTGTATTTATTTATCTTTTTTTGATGTTTTATGTTGTAAAAAAGCACAAATTGGCCACGATGTTATTCGATAATATATTGAATCTTGAATACTAGGTATTGAGCTTTTTACCATAAATACGATGGAGATGACTAACAACAGAGGCTTGAATCAAGTCTATCTCGGACATTATAGTCCAGGAGCCCAATCGGAGCATTTTGAGAATTTGACCCCAATAATAATAATAATAATAATAATAATAATAATAATAATAATAATAATAATAATAATAATAATAATAATAATAATAATAATAATAATGATGATAATGGTGCTTCTAAAGCGCCTCCCACCGAAGTCTCAAAGCGCTTAACAGATAACATAACAACACTTAAGGCATAGTAAAAAAAATGACATGTTTCCCTTCCGGACTTTTTAAAAAAAGGAGGAGGGAGGGTCTTACTATTTACTATTTTCCCATTTTTTGCTATTTTTTTCAAGATGGCCGCCAAGTCGAAAGTGACCAACTGACTGTGTTGCAGACACTCCTAAACAGGATTTTCTAATTGCCAGAGGAATACAAATATGAAAAGGTTACCTAATATATATAATAGAGCCAAGTAGGCTACACATTGTTTCTTTATGTTTTCGTCATTTTTCAGGTTGAATGAGGAACAAAACATCATTGATCGAAAGGATGTAGGCCTACATGTGTCGGTCCCCTAATTGCAAGCATTTGCTACGTGAAGTTAGGTATATCGGTCCCCATGGTACTATAATTCTGTGTCATGTATGGCATGAACATGCTATGAAATGATACAGCATTTCTATAACACCTACCATTCCTATGGGCAAAGGATCAATCACACACAAAATGGCCTCAATCCTGAGACTTGATATGGGGTATGAATAATTTGGACAGGCATAAAAACACAATTCTTGTTCAATTCTATTGTTATGCAAAAAATGTTGAGCCCAAATATTTTGATATGTACTTGCAAACTTATTGTCTTTAGTGTAACTCCAGCTGGTATAGATATGAGAAAAATGCAAAAAACTCATATTTTTCAAAGGGTATGAATAATTGTGGGCTTAACTGTATATCATTTATGGCATTTTCCTTTTTATGGCATAAAAGTATGATATATTTTCGAGAGATACTATTTCCGGTATATTTTGTGGCCCAGCAAGGTCAAATGTCAAAAGTCTGTTTTGGTTTATTTCATATGAGAATAGAAAATTGCGACAAAGATATCCACTGAGTTCACCGAAAAACCGTACAATGAGAAGTTACAGATGATACCCCCAATGACTACCGTTGTTACGTTATTGTGGTTACATGAAAATCGGATGCGCGTATCGCGGTATCATGTACAGTGGTTACAAACACATGAGTCCATATCCTTAACTATCACTGGTTCATAATAGGGGCGGTATTCTTTCCAACGAGTATTTCAAAGCGATTTCAAACAGTATTTCTATTCATCCTTCGATAAACCGGTACAATTACCAGATATTATCATCGTGTATATCTGTATAATAGCAAAAATCTCCCAAAGAAATGTATTACAATGTAAAAATTGACAAAGGTTATAAGGTTCCTGACGTGGATGTGTCACAACTCCTGATTCAAGATCAGATGTGGCCTTCTTCAATAGTGTACCAATATCACAAATAGAAATGGAGCCAGAACGTTGGAGACAGCAAAAGAAGGATCAGAGATACTGCCATCGACCATTACACCACTTCCACTTATAGCCCATATCCCGAGCGAGCTGTTGTACAGTACACGTACAACTAGCACAAAAAGTCCCTGACCAGGCGCTTTAATGTTGGCTGATCCAAAATTAATAATTGGTATGAAAGATCTGAGATTACAGTTCATGAGCAAATTTCTTCTCCGTAGTGTGATACCTCATTCATAAAAATCGAGTGGATATTGTTGATGTTATGATTGTTTAATCGACCACAACTACCAAAACAATTCTTGCACTAAAAGTGGCTTTCAAGTGGATATCCTTGCTTAGTGTGTGATTACACATTGACAATGTGTGTAACGACTCCCTGCCGATGCCTGTTACCCATTCATCCCCATACCTGAATGGTTGAGATAGCACACAGTGGATGGACAATGTATATGTGATGCAAATCAATGATATCACATAGGAAACCAATTCTAGTGCAACTTTGTTGTCGTTACTTGTGGTTATTGAAATCATCATAACCTAGTATCCATTCGATCTTTATGAATGAGGTATCAAACTACGGGAAAGAAATGTGCCCACATGGCGTAGCCAGAGGGGGTGAGGGGGCGCGCGCATAACAGTCACCTAAATGCAAAATTCGTTGGTACAAGCTTGTTTAGAGCCAAAATGTACTTCAATCGTGCCAAAGTCAACAAATAGCGCGCGTGTCTTGACTCAAAACAATAATTTCGGTTCATTTTCAGTTCTCGCCCCCCCCCCCCCCCCCCCCCCCCAATATGAATAACCGGGCTACGCCACTGTGTGCCCATTATTTATCTCAGATTCTGGTACCGATTATTGAGTTTGGATTAGCCAACATCAAAGCACCTGGTCAGGGACTTTTTGTGCTACGTGTATAGCGTCGACTAGACATGCTAGACATGCATGTTGTCGTCTGTTTGGTTTAATCCGTCGGTCGGTAATTCGCCATTTTGTGGCGTATCTGGATGAGATCCCTCTGCTGTTATCCGCCCAGCTTGTATCTGTGTTCCGTCTGTCCGGTCCTCGTCTGTCCCACATTCATTACTTAACATTTCCCATGTCATTACAGCAGAGTGCAATCTAAATACACTGAGAAACGGCATTAGCACAAGAATGATGATATAGGTGACACCTTTTCCGTAGTATTTGTGTAAAAACGGAAACATGGCCAGAGGCGCTTGTTTGCTAAAACCGCTTACAGTACTATTTTCAACGTACATGGCTATGTTACTGGTGACAACAAACAACAGAAGTATTGTTTGATTAGGTGATTCTTTCATTTTTTTCCTCCCGCAATAATATAAAACCACATTTGGCAAAAATGTTGCAGTAACGAAATCAATTTCTGAGCGAGTTCTAAAATGAAGTATGTATCTCGATCTGTTGTGGTTTCGATGTCGGCTACGAGGCGAAGAATATCATGAACTAAGGCGATAAATGTCAAGGTAACAAGTATCCACTCATCGGTTTTCATGTTTCTTTGTTCGAAAGTTGTTGTAGTATCTTGGAACCGATTTAGAATGCAACAAATACATACCACTAACATAAAAGCAATCATCGAAAAATCAAACACACGATAAATATAAAGGGCAGTATATTTGTTTGTTTCATCTTGAGAATCCATGATAATAGAACATAGTGCTGTGACGCAGAACAAAATAGAGCATATGGTAGTCATACATAAACCGGCTATATGATTACGAGAAAGTCGTGTAAGCACTTTCCATATGGAATGACGTGCGTTGTTCTTACTTCCGATGTTGCTAACGTGCCACACAGATATCCAAATACCAATGGCAAGAGAATAAAACTCGAAATACAAAGGCTCCAAACATACGACGAACACATCAAACGATGTAACGTTTAGATTTTGTTCGCTCGACGGAAAATGGAGTTGGTATGGCGTCAAAAATATTCCGATCATGATCCATATGCCGAAAGCCACATTGGCTGCCATGATGTAATGCTGCAATGCCGAATACCAACCATTCCAACGTTGCATCAACCTGTCTTGATCCATAACGGAGAACTGGAAGAACAACCACTGGATAAAGATTGCGAAACAACCAAAGACATTTTCAGTTACCCATAACCAATCTTGTATACCTTCATAACCTTGAACTATGTAACATGTTTCGGTAGCAATCCCACATACTGCAAGAAGCGTTAGAGGGCTATCAAGGACGAGTTTGCTTCCGCAACACCCATGTCGAATAACAAGTAATGTACATGTGAATGTAATGGCCAAGATGTGACATATCAATGTTACCCATGTGTTGATTACGGTGAATGCTGTTGCATCAAATTCCGGGTCGGTTTGCTTTAGAATCGGTATCAGATTCATTGTAAATATTACACTGATGACGACAAAGAGGATTCCATTTGCCAAATAGTAATGTACGGAATGAATTACTGGAGTGTAGCTTTGAATGCTTTCAGATGTAGAAGCGTCGAAAGTCTCGAAATTACTCTGTCAATCAAGAAAAAACAAAAGTAATCGTCACATAATTTTAACGGTTTGAGATTGCATGATTAGCTCCTTTTTGTAGATCCTCACTATTGCTTTACATCCCACATTAGACTTTCATCAAGGCGTTGTAATAGTGGGTGTGAGCACCTTTAAAAAGATGTGAGCGCCCTCTGTAAAAATTTGCCGCGCTGCCCTCATTTCAGCATCTCGCCTTCAGCTCGATGGGGGCTCGCCTGCGGCTCGATGGGATCTATACCTAGATCAGGGGTTCGCAACCTGGGGGTCGTGACCCCCATGGTGGTCGTTTGGGATTTTCCAGGGGGTCATGAAGGGCTCATAAATATAGGTTTTGGGGGAACCGTGTTACATTTCGCTTTAAAAAAAACAAAAGAAACGTTAAAATATGCGAAATTTCCTGCTCGCTACGCTGGCATCCAAACTAAGCAGTTTCATTTATGATATCCAGATGATGGGGGTTTTTTCGAGATTTTTTTTTTTGGGGGGGGGTCACGGTACTGACCAGGAATGTCAAAAGGGGTCGTGGGGCAAAAAGGTTGAGAACCACTGACCTAGATCATTGAAATCAGACTGACGTGTGAGTGTTTTGACATACACTTCTTCTTCATGAATATAATTTCAGCGGTGTCAACATGTAAACACTTTCCATGAGATACTGTACTCTGGAGTATTAGTATACTCTGACATGATACTAATCATGTGATACTGTATCAATATCCCATGTTATTTGACATGTTCTACTACACAGATTGGGTGAAATGACAGCGACAAAGATGATGACACTTTAATACTCACCTCAGTTTCATGACGGGGATGTTGAAGTAATTGATCCGTCTCCTTGTGCTCTTTTTGTAACAATGGTAACTCATCCTAAGAAATATAGTTGATAAATACGAACTAATTATTTGTTCAAAGATATTTTTTTAAATTTCACATCACTAAATTTAATAGCATCATACAACACATTAAATATCGATACAAAATAACGGGAAAACGTGTAAACCCCAGTCCCCAGATCAGTTATCTATATAGGTGGTAAAATAGTTACTAGTATCATATTGAAGAGATATAACTGTAAAATATACCAACAAAATAATTACCTTATTTTCTGATGCCATTTTCATGTTGTTTAATCACGTTTGTCTTTCATTTACACTTTGATCATAATTCTATATAAAAATGATGTGCAAATTTTACTTAATTGTTAGGAGGTTCTATACGCCTTACATCGTAATTGTGAAATTTTTTACACAACTTGAGTATGTAAATCATTCAGGTGGGGACTTGAAGAGTATATTGAGAAATATAAAGGTAAGGAAGAGAGTTTGCTATTTATTTCTTGATTTTTGATAAAACTATATAACCAGGAAGTAATGGAAGCAAGGGTTTTGGTAAGCTTAATTATAATGCACCTGCCAATAGATGAGGTGACCGTTGTTTACATTTAGGACGCCCTCTGTTGATTTGAGACAAAACACACCGGGCAAGAGTTCCTATAGTTTACATAGGCCAGATCAGGTTTTCTAACTACACAGTAAAAAAAAAAGTGAACAACATGTTTAAAAAATTGTACAACTGCTGTTTAACGGGTGAGCTGAGCAACTTGTTGCTCAAAATATTAAACATCTGGGGTTGTTTAAAGTTTTAAACAACTAGTTGTTTAACTTTTTAAACAACATGTTTAAAATCAGATTTTACACAATTGGTGTTGTTTAAAAATTGTTGTTCAATTTTCAAGGGTTGTTTAAAAAAAGTTGTTCAATCCTCATGGGTTGTTCAAAGAAAGTTGTTCAATCATCTTGGGTTGTTCAAAGAAAGTTGTTCAATCATCTTGGGTTGTTCAAAGAAAGTTGTTCAATCCTCATGGATGAAATTGGCCTGTTTAAATAACCAGGGTTGTTTAATGGTGGTTGTTTAAAACTGCAGGGTTGTTTAAATGATGGTTGTTAAAAAAACAGGGTTGTTTAATGGTAGTTGTTTAAAATTCCAGCACGATTTAAAGACTTGAATTTCTTGTGTTGAAGTACACAGACAGAACGGCAGAACTGTCGAATTCGGATGCCTTCTGTCTGTGGAGCAAAATCGCGAAATTAAAATTATATTTTTGCAAAAAATATCCATCTTCGCCGTTTATCATCAAACTATATTGGTTCTTTGGTCATCATATTTCATTATTTTCTTGATTGTATTTCCCCATCTTGTCAGCAAAATCTTTAAAATTATGATTTAAAATCGAAATTTGTTTACCGAATGAAATACGGCGGCCATTAATTTGAAGCATATCGCAAACGAATCATTGTGACACGTGACTTGTGACGTCACAAGTAAACAACGTTGTTCAAGATCACTTTGTATTGATGTGAACGGCGTTCTTTATACTGTAAACAACACCTGTTTAAAAAAATGTTGTCTTCTTTAAACAACGTATAACTTTTACACATCTGTTGTTTGAAAAAGTGTACAACCGAAATTGAACAGCGATATTTTGTACATCGTTTTCTCTGTGTAGATTGTGGTGTCACAGCAAATTGTTATCAAAACTGTCTTTAAACTTGCTTAGGAATGCTATAAGCTATCGCATTTCACAACAACAACAAAAATTAAAAATGAGTTTTACAATTCATTAGAAAGAAATTTCATGTTGTCTTCATTAACTTTACTGTATATTCTGCCTGGAGGGAATCAACAGAGGGTGTCCCATTTGTAAATACATGACGTCACCGGTCACACCATCTATAGCATTCACAATTGTTACCATATCTAAGGGACGCACCATTTGATATCCAGGGGGCGATAAAGAAAAAATATTGACCCACTATCCAGGCGAGAAAAAAGAACTTCACCCACTGATGAGTAAAAAAAAGAAAGTCTGCCCCACCCAACTCAAAGTAAAGGAAAACATTAAAAATGGCGCGAAAAAAACCACCACCGCCTTTGGCCTCCGGCGGCCAAAAAAGAAGACATTCTGCTCGACCCAAACTTTCATGCCCCCCCCCCCCCCCCCCACCCCTGGATATCAAATGGTGCGTCCCTAGTAGGTAGCACAGGGATATTTGAGCTATATACATACGTACATTACACTCATGGATGCACTTAGTAGGAGCCCAGAGCTCTAAATTCGGCTTTAAAATGGTTTGACGCCATATCTCCGAACATACTCCAAACGGAATACCGTACTTTCATGATATAATCATATCTTGTCTACAAGAAAAATTGTCCTGCTCTCATGATTCTCTTGCGAATCATGTTATTGGCAATACCTGTATTCCCCTATATACTCACATGGACAAAATGACATAAAACAACTCGTGTTAGGGGTAGGGGTAGTATAATCACGAGGGGCATTCAATAAATACCTGCAACCATTGATGTGTCGATAAAATAAACTTATGATACTTAAACTGTAAGTCTTACCCTTTCTCACGGAAAATGTCAAACACGTGGGTCATTTTTATCATGTAATTTCAGAACTCTAAACATCATGGTCTTTGGGCACTGAAAATTGACAAGAATCAGCATTATAAATCAAGCGCCAATATTAACACTGTTAACGCACGTATCTTAATGCATGCCATAAACTTGTCTTTCAAATTTCCCGCCATTGTAACATTTAGTTCCCCAACCAGTGCCCTGAGATCACCGTATTCACAGTGCTGAAATGTAATGATAATAATGACCTACGTGTTCGAAATTTTCTGTGAGAAAAGAATAAGACTTACAGTTTAAGTATCATAAGTTTATTTTACTGACACGTTTCACGGTTCAGAGGTTGCAGGTATTTATTGAATCCCCCTCGTATGGCCATAAAACGTTGAAATAAATGTTTAAGTAGCCTATGTATAACTATACATCATATTTACGGGGAAGAACTGCTTCACAAGTTCAGATAGATATGTATAGTTATAATGTCAATGTTAACAGGTAACATAGCTAAATAGAACTTGTTTAATTGTTCCATAACATTTTGGACCGATATCAATGACATCAAAATGGAAAAAGCTAAGATAATAATAATAATAATATAAATAATAATAATAATAATAATAAAAATAATAAAAATAATAATAAATAATAATAATAATAAATAATAATAATAATAATCAGTATTTATATAGCGCCTTTTCCAAATGGCTCAAAGCGCTGTGATTTTGCTGCTGGTGAATCATCAGAATCATGTCGCATCAACTAGGGTGCTGCCAATTTCTAGCGCAAACCTATCCGCAGTTAGATTGTAACATCCACCATTTTTCAATGCAGCTCCCCAAATACCTTTGGGTCAAGGAAGTTTTTGATAACCGAAACAACTGATCACAGATTTTGAAAGCAGGAGGAAACCGGAGTACCCGGAGAAAACCTGCGAAGCGTGTCCTGGATCGTGATAAACCAAATGCACATAAAGCCCGCGGTCGTGCACAGAATTGACCCGGGTTTCATTGGTGCAAGGCGAGAGAACTAACCGCTGCGCCAACACGCTAATGTGTAAAGTAGTTCTTTCTTTAAATTCATGAACATTTCCTTTCAGTGTTATGATCAACTTAATACTCAAACCCTTACGAGAGATTTTACACAGTAAAAACTATTTTAAGCCTGTCACTCTAAAACCATTGTTCAAACTTTTAAACAATTGCTTAAACAAACCAAAAAAGTGAAAGGCAGTTGTTCAAACAATTCGTCGCTGTTCTGACATACCGGCACATCACGAAAAACAGCGTTTTGAGAAAATCGTGTTTGAAAATTTTCCAATTTTTAAAGACTTGTTAAAGAGCATCTACATCAAATGTCACTATCAAACACTTATAGATATATATGTTTGTTATGAGCATGTTACAACAACAAATTGCAATTATTAATTAGGAGTAATTATGTCATAAAGTCATGTGCCGGTATGTCAGAACAGTGATACAGTGATATGCCGGTATATCAGAACTGCAGTTACACGGTGGTGTATGGCAGAATATTGTGATGTGCCGGTATGTCAGAATACAAAATGAGGTTTTCATGCCGGTATTATGTTCAAACCCTGGCATATCACACTAATTAGTGCGGTATCTCATTAATTAATTACCTTTTTGTCTCAATTTTTTGGGAGAATAAAGAGTTTCATTTGTAGATCATAAAATGCATCTTAACTCATTTTGCCCAAAATGGCACATGTGCCGGTATGTCAGAACAGCGACGAATTGTTTAACAGTTTGAACAATAGTTAGCGTGAAAGTTCATCTGTGTTGGTAGACAATAATTTGAAAATTAAGCTTATGATCTCAACACAATGGTTTGACATACCTCGAATTTTCGACCGATCACATCGATCTTCATCTGGAGACTGGCAACTCAGATTTGGGGTCAGTGACATTTCGGACACGTGATCCCAAAATCGAACACTCTTGGAAGCTTGTATCGGCCCCCGTCCCTGTTGAGTGACGGCTGGTTTACACGGATGTAGATGGCCTCCTTAACACCCCTCTCAAAGTATTTTGGTTCACGGTCCAATATTTTGACTTGTTCCAAGTCTACGTGATGGCCCGGTGACTCGATGTGGATGTGTTGGGAGACCTCAGACGAGGTTGAGCTAGGGCGGCGGTGCTCAAGAAATCTAGTTTTAAAGATCTTTCAGTCTCACCAATGTAAGCTTCTTCGCATTGGCCCCTCCGGGTTTTTCCCTGACAATGGATATAATACACCGGCCCAGCTATGTCCTGTTTCTCGGTTTTGTCTTTGGGTGAGACAAGTAGCTGTCTTAGTGTCTGAGTGTGTTTGAAACAAACTCTTATACCATACTGTCCAAACGTTCTTCCTAAGGCTTCGGACGTGCCCTTTATGTAGGGCAAAACTACCTTTACTCACAGTAGTTCCAGCCCCTTTGTTAGAGGTTGACTTAGTCTTTGATTTCGTGGCTTTATCAAACACCCAGTTAGGAGAGCCACATTTCTTCAGTGCGTTGTTAATATGCGACTTTTCTTCTTCCTTGTCCTGTTGTTCGGAGACGACGCTATCCGCTCTATGGTGGAGGGTCTGAATAACGCCGAATTTGTGTTGAATCTGATGATTTGAGAGAAAGTTCAGATATTGATCTGTGTGCGTTGGTTTGCGATATATCTTGATTTTTAGACTACCGTCGTCCTGAATAATGGTGTACGTGTCCAAAAATGCAAGCTTAATTTTCAAATTATTGAACAAAAGTTGTTAGAGTGACAGGCTTAAACAACTGTTTGGCGTTGTTTAGAATAGTTTTACCGTGTATTACTTCATTTCTGCTATGTGAATACATGGGGAATATGATTATCGCCATAGCATAATTTCGCAAGAGAATCTTTAGAGCATGACTCTTTATTATTGTAGATAAGATATGTATCTGTCATAAAAATGTTAATTTAAGAGTATGTTCGGAGGTCAGGTGTCAACTCCTAAATTTGAAGCTTGAGGCTCCTACTAAAGGCGCGTTCATACTCCCGTCGTTGCGCATCGACCGACGTCGATGGATAAAAGTTGACATTGCTTCAACTCGCGCCGATGTCCATCGACGTCGGCAGATGCGCAACGACGGGAGTATGAACGCGCCTTGACTGTACTGTGTAACAGCGCCGTAACCCATGGGTGAGACATGCATCCGGACATGCATGACTATGTTCAATGTGTTATCCAAATTGTGCAAAAAACTATGTCCCTATTTTTAAAACCTAGCTTTCATTACTTCCTGGGTATATAGTCTTATCAAATATCAAGAAATAAATAGCAATCTATCTTCCTTACCTTCAAATTTCTCTTCAAGCACCCCTCCGTGTATTCCGCTACAGACGTCGCCATTTTGTGAAATAATGCTTTGATATTTGACGATCAGCAATATTAATACGCAGCAATGGAAATACCCACATGACTAAGTGTCATAAGTTTATTTTACTGACACGTGTCACGGTATAATTATACATCATATCTACGGGGAAAAACTGCTTCACAAGTTCAGATAGAGATTTAGTTTCAGTTTCAGTTTCAGTTTTATTTGTTTTCATCTCGGTAAACATATACAGTAACAGTTATTTATAAATACAAATATACAGGAGATGTGGATGCCCGTCTAAAACGCAGAGCGTGAGGAAGATGGCACCAAATGATAAAATAATTACAATTGAATAAATAATAGTATAATACATAATATCAATAAAAGGGAGTAATACAAAGATGTAGGTTACAGTAACAGATTAATTTATACGGATCGTAGATACAGTGTATAGGGTGTTTATACAATGAGATTACTATACTTATAAGCTATACACTGAATGTGTGAATACATACAAAAAATGAGGGTGCAGGACAAAAACATTAGACAGACATTTACATCATATTGATAAATTATTTAATTGAAGCGTACTCGTTGTTAAACATTTCAGAGCGATATTGGAGAAGGATGTATTTTTTAAGGTGAATTTTAAATATAGCAAGTGACTTGCAGATTTTGAGAGTATTGCTCATGTTATTCCAGATAAGTGGACCTTGGGATCTGAAAGTATTCTCGGCCAGTTTGGTATGAGTAGGAGCAATGAGAATATCAGTGGCATGACGCGTATTGTGGTTATGGATATCAGAGTGATTGATAAAAAGGGTGGCAGGGAGGTCAAGGGGTAATAATTTATGGTGGTATCTGTACATATGTATAGCAAGTTGATAAGTATAGATATCACGGATTTTAAGTTTGTTCAGGGATATAAAGAGAGGTGTGGTGTGCTCAAGCCATAGGGAATTGGTGCAAGTTCTAATGATTTTCTTCTGGAGAATGAATAAGGAATCTAAGTTTGCATTATTTCTATCCCCCATATAATGGTACAGTAAGATAAATATGGTACAACAAAGGTATTATACAGTGTATGCAGCGAATCGTTGGTTAGATAGGCTCTTATTTTGCGGAAGATACCATTATATTTTGAAACTATTTTCGTTATGTGGGATGTGTGAGCTTTCCATGAGAGATTATTGTCAATTAGAATGCCAAGAAATTTAGTTATATCAACTTTATTAATATTATTATTATCGATTACAATTTTAAAGTTTAGATCAGGTTTATTACTATGCTTATTTTTAAATATCATGAAGTTAGTTTTATCGATATTAAGGGATAGTTTATTAAGTTTAAACCAATTTGAGATGTTATTAAGTTCATTGTTGATTAGATTTTCAAGTTGATCAGGATCACTGTGAGAAAAGAGAATGTTTGTGTCATCAGCAAATATTATAAAAAGGGAAGTGGGTGAGGAGAGGGGGAGATCATTTATGTAAATCAAAAACAAAAGCGGCCCAAGTATAGAGCCCTGTGGCACTCCGCACACAATATTACCTTCACAAGAGGTTCTTTGGTTGTAGACAACGTGCTGTTTCCTATTAGAAAGGTAACTTTCAATCCAAGTATTTGCATGACCTCTGATACCGTAAGTATTTAGTTTGTGGAGGAGAATGTCATGATTTAGGGTATCAAATGCCTTGCTGAGGTCAAGAAAAATACCAAGACAGTGCAATTTGTTGTCTAGATCGTTTGTGATGCTGCAATAAAGATCGTTTATAGTTGATCTTTTAGCCCTGAAGCCGTATTGATGTGGGCTAAGGATATTATTGACAGTAATGAATCATAAAGACGTACATAGACAATTTTTTCAAGTATTTTTGAGATGGAAGGAAGAATAGAAATCGGCCTATAATTGCTGAACGATTTATTGTCACCTGATTTAAAGATTGGAGTAACTTTAGCTATTTTAAGTTGAGATGGTACTACTCCTGTGGCCAGTGACCTATTAAAGATGTGTGAAAGGATAGGTGCGATATCATCGATAACGGCTTTTAATAATCTGCTACTAATATATTATCAAAACCACAACTATTACTTTGTTTGAGTTTATTCGTAATATCTAGAATTTCTTCCGAAGTAGTTGGTTTTAGGAACATACTATTTTTTTGGTTAACCGAATTTAGAGGAGATGCGTAGTCATCATCAGGATTAGATATTTTACTCGCGAGATTAGGGCCTATATTAGTAAAGAATTGGTTGAAATTATTCGCAATATCAGTTGAGTCCGTTATTTTATTACCGTCTTTATCTTTAAAAAAGTCTGGTAATTTTGTACGTTTATTTCTACCCAGAAGATTATTTAGTGTTCTCCATGTGTCTTTCATATTACATTTATTAGATTCAATTTCAGAAGTAATGTGGGACTTTTTAGATGCACGTAGTAGGTTATTTAATATGTTTCTAAATTTAGTATATTTTATCTTATTGTCAATAGTAGGTTTAGTGATGTATTTCTTGTATAGTTTATCTTTATTTTTAATTGATTTAAGGATACCTAATGTGACCCAGGGTTTACGTGGTGTTTTACGGTTTGCAATTTTAGTTGTTTTTATAGGGCAGTGAAAATCAAGTACATCAGTGATTTTCTTGACAAAATGAGTGTATGAAAGATCAGGGTCGTTGTCGTGAGTGATGAAATCCCAGTCAACAAGTGAGCTGCGCATGCCAATCATCAATTATAAAATTCTGCACATGGAGTTTTCCATCACCAGTTGATCTCAGTTGAAAATGCCCATAGCGTTACACTGCCGATAATGAGCTTGATGAATGAATGAATGAAAAAGTGATTTATTAAGCGCATTTCAAAAAACACGATCAATGCGCTGTACAGGAATTATATAATATAACACATAAGTATAATAAAAAATACCAATCAAAATATATTAATGATAGGTTAAAAGATAATTAAATATACAATGTAATAATATACAAATACAATTTAAGCATTAAAAAGCATGGATTAAAAACACACACATTTTTTTAAAGGGTGCATTGCATCCGAAATTGACCAACAAATTACACCTGCGGAAATAGATGAGTTCATTTTTTGCATAACAATAGAATTGAACAAGATTTGTGTTGTTATGCCTGTCCAAAATATTCATACCCCATACCAATTCTCATGATTGAGGCCATTTTTTGTGATAATACACATGTCTTTAACATTCCAAACATTCTTTCAATTGTGTGATATTGTTATGCAGTTATTCCACGATGTGTGCATACAATGTGGATGCATTATAAATGTATCTTATTGAATGTACAGTGAAGGATGCTATAGGACAACACTCTAGCTCTTCTTCAGCATGGCGAAGAAGATCAAATAACTTAGTGAGGACCAAATTACTCAGTGAGGACCTTTCCTGTGGATATTGTGAATGCTCACAAACAGGGGAAAGACTACAGAGCTATTTCGAAACAATTCCAAGTGCCAGAATCCACCATAAGAAGTTCTACTCAGTAAAAAAAGGACGCAGACGGAAGACAACGGTGTCCTTTTGTTTGGCAAGAAAAGTATTGCGAAAGGCCAACAACAATCCACAGATCACCATCAATGCTCTCCAGAACAACCTTGGCAATTCTTGGACCAAGATATCCAAGATATCATGGCAGACACTCCAGCAGACATTGCACACGAGAGGTGTCTATGGAGGTCAACCAAGAAAGACTCTACTCCTGAAAAGAGAGACAGAGAAACTCGTCTTGCATCTTAGCCAGCCCCAACACTGAGGACCAAAAGCTTGGATCTTTGTCCAGAAGTGCTCTTGCAAATGCTAGACAAGTTTCTCTTTGTCTGTTTTCAGAAGTAGAGTCTTTCTTGGTCGGAGTCCATGGAAAACTCTCGTGTGCAATGTCTGCTGGAGTGTCTGCCTTAATATCTTGGTCCAAGACTCACTAAGGTTGTTCAAAAGAGCATTGACGGTGATCTGTGGATTGTTGTTGGCCTTCCACACCGTTGGCTTCCGACCGTGTCCTTCAAGGTTTTTAACTGAGTTGAACGTCTTCTTCCTCCTAATTATGCTTTGAATGGTGGAATCTGGCACTTGGCATTGCTTCGAAATAGCTTTGTCACCTTTCCCCTATTTGTGAGCATTCACAATATGCACACACAAATGTCCTCACTGAGTTCTTAGGTCTTCTTCGCCATGCTGACAAAGAGCTAGAGTGTTGTCCCATAATATCCCTCACTGTACATTCAATAGGACACATTTGTAATGCATCCACATTGTATGCACCCATCATGGAATAATTGCATAACAATATAAATGCCTATCACACAATATAAAGACCGTTTGGAATGTCAACATGTGTATTATCACACACAAAATGGCCTCAATCCTGAGACTTGATATGGGGTATGAATAATTTGGACAGGCATAAAAACACAATTCTTGTTCAATTCTATTGTTATGCAAAAAATGTTGAGCCCAAATATTTTGATATGTACTTGCAAACTTATTGTCTTTAGTGTAACTCCAGCTGGTATAGATATGAGAAAAATGCAAAAAACTCATATTTTTCAAAGGGTATGAATAATTGTGGGCTTAACTGTATATCATTTATGGCATTTTCCTTTTTATGGCATAAAAGTATGATATATTTTCGAGAGATACTATTTCCGGTATATTTTGTGGCCCAGCAAGGTCAAATGTCAAAAGTCTGTTTTGGTTTATTTCATATGAGAATAGAAAATTGCGACAAAGATATCCACTGAGTTCACCGAAAAACCGTACAATGAGAAATTACAGATGATACCCGCAATGACTACCGTTTTTACGTTATTGTGGTTACATGAAAATCGGATGCGCGTATCGCGGTATCATGTACAGTGGTTACAGACACATGAGTCCATATCCTTAACTATCACTGGTTCATAATAGGGGCGGTATTCTTTCCAACGAGTATTTCAAAGCGATTTCAAACAGTATTTCTATTCATCCTTCGATAAACCGGTACAATTACCAGATATTATCATCGTGTATATCTGTATAATAGCAAAAATCTCCCAAAGAAATGTATTACAATGTAAAAATTGACAAAGGTTATAAGGTTCCTGACGTGGATGTGTCACAACTCCTGATTCAAGATCAGATGTGGCCTTCTTCAATAGTGTACCAATATCACAAATAGAAATGGAGCCAGAACGTTGGAGACAGCAAAAGAAGGATCAGAGATACTGCCATCGACCATTACACCACTACCACTTCTAGCCCATATTTCGAGCTGTTGTACAGTACACGTACAACTAGCACAAAAAGTCACTGACAAGGCGCTTTAATGTTGGCTGATCCAAAATTAATAATGAGTACGAAAGATCTGATATTACATTTCATTACATTGTTATGATTGTTTAATCGACCACAACTACCAAAACAATTTTTGCACTAAAAGTAGGTTTCAATGTAATATCCTTGCTTTAGTGTGTGATTACACATTGGCAATGTGTGTACCGACTCACTGTCGATGCCTGTTACCCATTCATCCCCATACCTGACTGGTTGAGATAGCACACAGTGGATGGACAATGCATATGTGATGCAAATCAATGATATCACATAGGAAACCAATTCTAGTGCAACTTTGTTGTCGTTACTTGTGGTTATTGAAATCCTCATAACCTACTATCTATTCGATCTTTATGAATGAGGTATCAAACTACGGGAAAGAAATGTGCCTATTTAATGTTTATCTCAGATTTTGGTACCGATTATTGAGTTTGGAATAGCCAACATCAAAGCACCTGGTCAGGGACTTTTTGTGCTAGGTGTATAGTGTCGACTAGACATGCTAGTAGGCATAGCACACATAACATTCAAATGATTGAGACATGTACAAAATTGGATTCAAATGAAAGATTGCAATGAAAGATTTATTTTCCAAAAAAGAATTATGACAATCGGTCAATGCATTCTTGTGGTACGGTGTTTTGAGACACTCGGAAAATGGCCGAAAACCTGCCAAACACAGTAACAATGACCACAAATATAATTTATCAGGATTTAGAGAGCTCAATTTGTTAATAATGTAACATTCAAAACACCATTTACACATATTTCTTTAACAATTGAATATCTATATACCATGTTAAATTAAAAAAATATGGTAAAATTATATTGCATTAAGCTAAAATAACCTAGTGAAATTGGTCATTTTGACCAGTTTTACTGACTGCAATCAAAAAAGTGACTAAGTCCAGCTAATTAATATGCGTAAATGTTATAAATCCAGATGTGAATGGTGTATTGCAATCAAACTTAGTATTATGGCTAACTGTACGATACCCAATCTTTTAAACTATAATTTAGTTTCATAAGCTCATTAAAAATGCAAATTAGCTAATTATCTGTTCAAGTCATTGATATGCAAATGAGCAATGTCCGACAATTTTTTCCCATCATAAGAGTGATCGGTAATAGATATATAGCATGTATACCCAATTTGATTGACAAATATTGATGGATTTAGAAATTAAACAAGCTTTTCCATTTCTTAAATACCCATATTTAAATTATCAGTCTTTTCCTCACACGAGGCACTCAAAGGATGCAAAAACTGAGCATATCACTAAATTGATTGAAGTGTTTAGTACAATATCTCAGGTTAGGTTTATTTAAATCGGCCCAATATATTCAAGTTCAGAGCCAATTTCAAAAATTAGTAAAAACAGTCATAACTAAAAAACCTGATGATAAGTATTTATACCTGGATCAAGGTTATATAGTCCAAGGTCATGACTACCATATATGGCAAGCTCACTGCCCAACAGGGAGTGCCCTATGTGAGGATAATTAATTTTATATAGGGATGTTTTTCAAAGTGAAATATGAAAAGATTGTTTTGCATAAGGTCGTGTTTTTTATACTGGGTACCCCAAAAAGGTGGATCTGTTACATTTGCACTACATATTATTACTTTGCATGCATATATTTTGACTATTCTTTATCACACATACTCAAATTTGGTCTTATTTTGATGAGAAAGTATTTGGCCTTTATTTTAAAAAGAAAAATATGAACTACCATGGTTCTGTTAATTACAATAGTTTGTTAAACCTAATTAGTCAGGGGTGGAAGAGTATGCGGAGGAGGAGGAGTGCATAGTTGAACAAGTATGGTGCAATATACATTGGGCAAACATAAAATGCACTGGTTTCACTCTTGGTACAATTCTATATTGAAAGCATAACATTATTGAAGCATATTTGAATTAAAAATATAATTAGTTAATTAAGGAATCATTAATAAGCATTAAGACGCTCAAAAAATTGTTAAGAAACGTAAGTTGGTCGCAGTTTCCGAATGTATGCAAACATTTGCCTGCACCAAACTGTCCATTTTAAAAGTATAGAAAGGTTGAGGTACCCTTTTGAATAACTAAATTTAACTATTTAATTAAAAATTAAAAGAAGATATGTAATTAACCTCATGTTTCTGTATTGTCTGGATGTTAATTAGCACATTTTGTTAAATGCCTTTGTGTGGTGTTATTACTTGTTTTTAACTGTGTTACCAAATAAGTAAAAAACTGCTGGTTTTCATCAAGCTTGTAAACTCAGGAGAATTATTTACTTCTTAGGAATGCAACTGACCTGACCTAGAATAGGATGACCAGCATTTAAGCAGTTTGCCAATCAACATTGGATCACCCTATATGTTGAATACAAACATTTTATAATTCAATCTTAAATCAGACTCTTGAAATTTGAATACTGGGTTCAAACATTATGTAAATTAACCTAATTTGTTCATTTAAATGTGCTTTGCACATCATGAAGGTGCAAGAAGGATGAACGCAATTAATTGTATGCCACTAAACATGTGCCATTGGGAAAATTTGAGTCACCCTGTAGTTACAGGGCCCCTTTTTATTGAACATTATTTGAAACTCATACCACTTTAAGCATTTGCCACTTCAAATTGGAATGTAAAATCATGTTTCAGATGCAAATTTAAATTCATTCAATTTAATGATTTGTGGATAATCATGTATACCTAAATTAATGTTTTAAACACCCTATATGTTTAAAACAACTTTACATAAGAAAAGGGTGACTTTCAAAATCAATCAATGTTCATGTACATGTAATTGATGCATTTTTATTTGAAATCTACTTGAATTTTGTTAAAATACTAGGTATGTATGTATGTAGTAATAGAAGCATTTTTCCGGAACTAAATTTGTAGACACCCTGTATGTAGAATTTCAGATTCATAATGAAATTTAATTTGAATATATCTGGATGGGTATTTTATTAAACTACTTTAAATCTGTACTGAACTTTTCTCTCATCACTTCATATACATAGTGGAAGTAATTATTGAAACCCTTCTTTTTTAGAAGATTTCTCTTGTTAGACCCTGTACAATTTCCTGCCACCCTGTATAATCAACTTGATTGTATGCTATTTGTATCCGTTACAGTATATGCTTTCAGAATATGTATACTTTTACCAACTTTAAATGTAAACTTTTTCAGATATAATGCATTAACTGAAAAAGGAACCTAATTAATGGAAAAAGGGACATGTAACACAAATTGTACCCAGTATAAAAAACATGACCATAAGGGCTTACAGACCACTCCTACATGTTGCTCATTTTGCATGATTAATTAATCCAAATATTGTATGGCTGTCTTCATGACTTGGATTAGTGCATCCATGCACGCCAATTGAGGCAACAATACAAACCACATTCCACATCGTGAATAGCCATCCATTCAATAATGCAAAATGAGTAACAGGTAGAAGTGGATGTAGGCCTTTATGCAACACAGCTCTTCATATGTTGTTGTTCACTGGTGTTATGCTCCCAGTGGCAGACTCTGTGTGTGTGCATTGTGCTATGCCTAATGCTAGACATGCATGTTGTCGTCTGTTTGGTTTAATCCGTCGGTGGGTAATTTGCCATTTTGTGGCGTATCTGGTTGAGATACCTCTGCTGTTATCCGCACTGCTTGTAACTGTGTTCCGTCTGTCCGGTCCTCGTCTGTCCCACATTCATTACTTAACATTTCCCATGTCATTACAGCAGAGTGCAATCTAAATACACCAAGAAACGGCATTAGCACAAGAATGATGATATAGGTGACACTCTCTCCGTAGTATTTTTTTAAAAAAGGAAACATGTCTAGAGGCGCTTTTTTGCTAAAACCGCTTGCAGTACTATCTTCAACGTACATGGCTATATTACTAGTGACAACAAACAGCAGAAGTATTGTTTCATTAGGTGATGCTCTCATTTTTTTCCTATCGCAATAATATAAAAACCACATTTGGCAAACATTTTGCAGTAACGAAATCAATTTCTTAACGAGTTCTAAAATGAAGTATGTTTCTCGATCTGTTGGGGTTTCGATGTCGGCTACGAGGCAAAGAATATCAAAAACTAAGGCGATAAATGTCAAGGTAACAAGTATCCACTCATCGGTTTTCGTGTTTCTTTGTTCGAAAGTTGTTGTAGTATCTTGGAACCGATGTAGAATGCAACCAATACAAACCACTAACATACAAAAAATCATCCCAAAATCAAACACACGATAAATCCAAAGGGCAGTATATTTGTTTGTTTCATCTTGAGAATCCATGATAATAGAACATAGTGCTGTGACGCAGAACAAAATAGAGCATATGGTAGTTATACATAAACCGGCCATATGATTACGAGGAAGTCGTGTAAGCACTTTCCATATGGAATGACGTGCGTTGTTCCTACTTCCGATGTTGCTAACGTGCCACGCAGATATCCAAATACCAATGGCAAGAGAATAAAACTCGAAATACAAAGGCTCCAAACATACGACGAACACATCAAACGATGTAACGTTTAGATATTGTTCGCTCGACGGAATATGGACTTGGTATGGCGTCAAAAATATTCCAATCATGATCCATATGCCGAAAGCAACATTGGCTGCCATGATGTAATGCTGCAATGCCGAATACAAACCATTCCAACGTTGCATCGACCTGCCTTGATCCATAACGGAGAACTGGAAGAACAACCACTGGATAAAGATTGCGAAACAACCAAAGACATTTTCAGTTACCCATACCCAATTTTGTATACCTTCATGACCTTGAACTATGTAACATGTTTCGGTAGCAATCCCACATACAGCAAGAAGCGATAGAGGGCTAACAAGGACGAGTTTTCTTTCGCAACACCCATTTCGAATAACAAGTAATGTACATGTGAATGTAATGGCCATGATGTGACATATTAATGTTACCCATGTGTTGATTACTGTGAATACTGTTGCATCAAATTCCGGGTCGGTTTGCTTGAGAATCGGTATCAGATTCATTGTAAATATTACACTGGTGACGACAAATAGGATTCCAAGAGCCAAATAGTAATGTACGGAATGAATTACTGGAGTGTAGCTTTGAATGCTTTCAGATGTAGAAGCGTCGAAAGTCTCGAAATTGCTCTGTCAATCAAGAAAAAACAAAAGTAATCGTCACATAATTTTAACGGTTTGAGACTGCATGATCAGCTCCTTTTTTTAGATCCTCACTATTATTGCTTTACATCCCACATTAGACTTTCATCAAGGCGGTGTATAGTAGCGGGTGTGAGCACCTTTAAAAAAATGTGAGCGCCCTCTGTAAATACGCCTCGCTGCGCTCATATCAGCATCTCGCCTTCAGCTTGATGGGTGATGGGGGCTCGCCTGCGGCTCGATGGGATCTATACCTAGATCATTTGAATCAGACTGATGTGTGAGTGTTTTGACATTCACTTCTTCTTCATGAATATAATTTCAGCGGTGTCAACATATAAACACTTTCAAGTATTAGTATACTCTGACATGATACTAATCATATGATACTGTATTAATTTCCCATGTTATTTCACATGTTCTACTACACAGATTGGGTGAAATGACAGCGACAAAGATGATGACACTTTAATACTCACCTCAGTTTCATGACGGGGATGTTGAAGTAATTGATCCGTCTCCTTGTACTCTTTTTGTAACAATGGTAACTCATCCTAAGAAATATAGTTGATAAATATGAACTAATTATTTGTTCAAAGATATTTTTTTAAATTTCACATCACTAAATTTAATAGCATCATACAACACATTAAATATCTATACAAAATAACGGGAAAACGTGTAAACCCCAGTCCCCAGATCAATCATCTATATAGGTGGTAAAATAGTTATCATATTGAAGAGATATAACTGTAAAATATACCAACAAAATAATTACCTTATTTTCTGATGCCATTTTCATGTTGTTTAATCACGTTTGTCTCTCATTTACACTTTGATCATAATTATATATAAAAATGATGTGCACATTTTACTTAATTGTTAGGAGGTTCTATACGCCTTACATCTTAATTGTGAAAAATCTTACACAACTTGAGTATGTAAATCATTCAGGTAGGGACTTGAGGAGTATATTGAGAAATATGAAGGTAAGGAAGAGAGTTTGCTATTTATTTCTTGATTTTTGATAAAACTATATAACCAGGAAGTAATGGAAGCAAGGGTTTTGGTAAGCTTAATTATAATGCACCTGCCAATAGCATTCACAATTGTTACCATATCTAAGGGACGCACCATTTGATATCCAGGGGGCGATAAAGAAAAATGATGAGTAAAAAAAAAAAAAAGTCTGCCCCCATCAACTCAAAGTAAAGGAAAACATTAAAAATGGCGCGAAAAAAACCACCACCGCCTTTGGCCTCCGGCGGCCAAAAAAGAAGAAATTCTGCTCGACCCAAACTTTCATGCCCCGCCCCCCCCCCCCCCCCCCCCCCCGGATATCAAATGGTGCGTCCCTAGTAGGTAGCACAGGGATATTTGAGCTATATACATACGTACATTACATTCATGGATGCATGCACTTAGTAGGAACCCAGAGCTCTAAATTCGGCTTTAAAATGGTTTGACGCCATATCTCCGAACATACTCCAAAAGGAATACTTTCATGATATAATCATATCTTGTCTACAAGAAAAATTGTCCTGCTCTCATGATTCTCTTGCGAATCATGTTATTGGCAATACCTGTATTCCCCTATATACTCACATGGACAAAATGACATAAAACAACTCGTGTTAGGGGTAGGGGTAGGGGTAGTATAATTACGAGGGGCATTCAATATATACCTACAACCATTGCTGTGTCGATAAAATAAACTTATGATACTTAAACTGTAAGTCTTACCCTTTCTCACAGAAAATGTCAAACACGTGGGTCATTTTTATCATGTAATTTCAGAACTCTAAACATCAGGGTCTCTGGGCACTGAAAATTGACAAGAATCAGAATTATGAATCAAGCGCCAATATTAACACTGTTTACGCACGTATCTTAATGCATGCCATAAACTTGTCTTTCAAATTTCCCGCCATTGTAACATTTAGTTCCCCAACCAGTGCCCTGAGATCACCGTATTCACAGTGCTAAAATGTCACGATAATAATGACCTACGTGTTCGAAATTTTCTGTGAGAAAAGAATAAGACTTACAGTTTAAGTATCATAAGTTTATTTTACTGACACGTATCACGGTTCAGAGATTTTCAATGGTTGCAGATATTTATTGAATGCCCCTCGTATGGCCATAAAACGTTGAAATAAATGTTTAAGTAGCCTATGTATAACTATACATCATATTTACGGGGAAGAACTGCTTCACAAGTTCAGATAGATATGTATAGTTATAATGTCAATGTTAACAGGTAACATAGCTAAATAGAACTTGTTTAATTGTTCCATAACATTTTGGACCGATATCAATGGCATCAAAATGGAAAAAGCTAATATAATGTGTAAAGTAGTTCTTTCTTTAAATTCATGAACATTTCCTTTCAGTGTTATGATCAACTTAATACTCAAACCCTTACGAGAGATTTTACACAGTAAAAACTATTTTAAGCCTGTCACTCTAAAAGCCATTGTTCAAAATTTTAAACAATTGCTTAAACAAAACAAAAAAGTGAAAGGCAGTTGTTCAAACAATTGTTTAACAGTTTGAACAATAGTTAGCGTGAAAGTTCGTCTGTGTTGGTAGACAATAATTTGAAAATTACGCTTATGATCTCAACACAATGGTTTGACATACCTCGAATTTTCGACCGATCACATCGATCTTCATCTGGAGACTGGCAACTCAGATTTGTGGTCAGTGACCTTTCGGACACGTGATCCCAAAATCGGGTCGAACACTCTTGGAAGCTTGTATCGGCCCCGTCCCTGTTGAGTGACGGCTGGTTTACACGGATGTAGATGGCCTCCTTAACACCCCTCTCAAAGTATTTTGGTTCACGGTCCAATATTTTGACCTGTTCCAAGTCTACGTGATGGCCCGGTGACTCGATGTGGATGTGTTGGGAGCCCTCAGACGAGGTCGAGCTAGGGCGGCGGTGCTCAAGAAATCTAGTTTTAAAGATCTTTCAGTCTCACCAATGTAAGCTTCTTCGCATTGGCCCCTCCGGGTTTTTCCCTGACAATGGATATAATACACCGGCCCAGCTATGTCCTGTTTCTCGGTTCTGTCTGTGGGTGACACAAGTAGCTGTCTTAGTGTCGGGGTGTGTTTGAAACAAACTCTTATACCATACTGTCCAATCGTTCTTTCTAAGGCTTCAGACGTGCCCTTTATGTAGGGCAAAACTACCTTTACTCACAGTAGTTCCAGCCCCTTTGTTAGAGGTTGACTTAGTCTTTGATTTCGTGGCTTTATCAAACACCCAGTTAGGATAGCCACATTTCTTCAGTGCGTTGTTAATATGCGACTTTTCATCTTCCTTGTCCTGTTGGTCGGAGACGACGCTATCCGCTCTATGATGGAGGGTCTGAATAACGCCGGGTTTGTGTTGAATCGGATGATTTGAGTGAATGTTCAGATATTGATCTGTGTGTGTTGGTTTGCGATATATCTTGATTTTTAGACTATCGTCGTCCTGAATAATGGTGTACGTGTCCAGTAAGGCAAGTTTAATTTTCAAATTATTGAACAAAAGTTGTTAGAGTGACAGGCTTAAACAACTGTTTGGCGTTGTTTAGAATAGTTGTTACCGTGTATTACTTCATTTCTGCTATGTGAATACATGGGGAATATGATTATCGCCATAGCATAATTTCGCTAGAGAATCTTTAGAGCATGACTCTTTATTATTGTAGATAAGATATGTATCTGTCATAAAAATGTTAATTTAAGAGTATGTTCGGAGGTCAGGTGTCAACTCCTAAATTTGAAGCCTGATGCTCCTACTAAAGGCGCGTTCATACTCCCGTCGTTGCGCATCGACCGACGTCGATGGATAAAAGTTGACATTGCTACAACTCGCGCGCCGATGGGAGTATGAACGCGCCTTTACTGTACTGTGTAACAGCGTCGTAACGCATGGGTGAGACATCTATGTTCAATGTGTTATCCAAATTGTGCAAAAAACTATGTCCCTATTTTTAAAACCAGCTTTCATTACTTCCTGGGTATATAGTCTTATCAAATATCAAGAAATAAGTAGCAAACTCTCTTCCTTACCTTCAAATTTCTCTTCAAGCACCCCTCCGTGTATTCCGCTACAGACGTCGCCATTTTGTGATTCACGCGATATATTAAATAATGCTTTGATATTTGACGATCAGCAATATTAATACGCAGCAATGGAAATACCCACATGACTAAGTATCATAAGTTTATTTTACTGACAGGTGTCACGGTACAGAGATTTTCAATGGTTGCAGGTATTAATTGAATGCCCCTCGTATGGACATAAAAAGTTGAAATAAATGTTTAAGTAGCCTATACATCATATCTACGGGGAAGAACTGCTTCACAAGTTCAGATAGAGATTTATAGTTATAATGTCAATGTTAACAGGTAACATAGCTAAATAGAACTTTTTTAATTGTTCCATGTCATTTTGGACCGATATCAATGACATCAAAATGGAAAAAGCTAATATAATGTGTAAAGTAGTTCTTTCTTTAAATTCATGAACATGATTTTATTTCCTTTCAGTGTTATGGTCAATATAATACTCAAACCCTTACGAGAGGTTCTACAACTAAAAACTATTTTAAAAATATTGTTCAAACTTTTAAACAATTGTTTAAACAACAACAAAAGTGAAAAGCAATTGTTTAACAGTTTGAACAATAGTTGTTAGAGTGACAGGCTTAAACAACTGTTTGGCGTTGTTTAAAATAGTTTTTACCGTGTATTACGAATATGATTATAGCCATAGCATAATTTCGCAAGAGAATCTTTCGAAATCTTTCTTTGTGCAAAAAACTATGTCCCTATTTTTAAAACCTAGCTTTCATTACTTCCTTGTTATATATTCTTATCAAATATCAAGAAATAAGTAGCAAACTCTCTTCCTTACCTTCAAATTTCTCAATATACTCTTCAAGCTCCCCTCCGTGTATTCCGCTACAGACGTCGCCATTTTGTGATTCACGCGATATATTAAATAATGCTTTGATATTTGACGATCAGCAATATTAATACGCAGCAATGGAAATACCCACATGACTTTCCACCCGGGGTAGACAGTCCCGAGGTAGACCAACCCTGTGTGGACCAACCCTGGGTGGATAGGGTTACGGGTAGGGTTATGGTTAGGGTTATGGTTATAGTTAGGGTTAGGGTTAGGGTTATGGTGGACATTCCCGGGGTCGTTTCAGAATGATATAAATAATTATTTTAAAATCCTTGTTTTTAAAAGGGCTTACGACCCCGTGGTTATGACGTAAATTCCTTTTCCTAAATATGATATAATTTATATCCTTAAATTAGAATAAGACCCGGTTTTAGTTGTTAATTCATAACTTTTGAAAATGTGCGTACCACCGCGCTTCCACTCAAATTGATCGTTACATGGAAACGCGAACGCACAGCGCAGGTTATTGATATATTGCCAAGACCTCCAAAATGTACTTGTACGCGCATCAATGACCTGGGGCGGGGCGTTTTGTGTGACGTTGTGCATGGTAACAAGAGGCAGATGTTTGCGAGTGGGGCCCTGAACATGGATACACGCGACACGACTACTCGCGGCTGTACTTTCAACAATAAATACTACATTGAAAACACAACAAAACACCATTTTATATCGTTGTAAAATGTCAATGATGAACGGCAAATTTGGTCTGCATGATTTGAATAACTGCCGTGTGTTTGTACCACCAGCGCGGCGGCTAGCCTGCCCTACAGATACTGACTGGTAACTGGACGTCCCTCAGCAGCGAGCGCAGACTCGGTGAAATTTTGTAAGCTCATCATGGACCCCAAATGACACAAGTGACGAGTGAGGACGTACAATGTATGTCATAGCGATTGTAAGCTAAACATCGCTCTGACGTCTCAGTCTCACCGGCAAACACGGCCGTATCAAGCATCAGTGAAATAAATCTGATTACAGGGCTAACAAACTATATAAAATTTGACTGGGGACGCGCCGCATAAAAAAACCCATGATAACAGCCTAGTACAGAACAGGAATCTGTCTCATCAAAGGTGACTTTATAAATGTTTCAATTCAAGAAACGTATTCAAAATCGAAGTCAGGCGTCATCCATTTTTGTTGTAAAACCGAAACTGACAAGATTAAAAAATGTTAGGCTAAATTAACTAGGCCTACGTGCGAGCCTACACTCTTAGAAGGTCAGGATCAAATATGAGACGAAAAGGATCAATTTTGATCCAGAAGCGGTATCACATATGAGCTTACCCTTTCCGGATCAAAGTGATCCGACAAGCAGGATCAAAAAGTTTGATCCGAAATGGGATCAAATATTTCTGTCAAATGATACTGAAACGGATCAAAATAATGATCCTTAATCGGATGTACCTGTAGCTTATGATCCTACTCCAGGATCAAACTGAATCAAAGAAAAAGTGAAAACATAGGGGTCATCGGGTGACAGATTGTAAAAACGAGCATGCATGCAATGGTCTTTCGGTGACACCGGGCCAAAAAAAGGGGGGTATTTTTGATGGAGCCTGGTGTGAAACCTAATATTGAGTGAGTGCCCCCACCCCCGGGTGCACACTGCAGACTATATATCGAGTGCAGTAAGCTTACTACATCGTGTAGGCCTAGTACATCGCAGTGATCGTGACATTTTGTGAGGAGCATTTTGACCGAAAATCGTACTGATGGCACTGGTCAGGTACAAGAAATTTGTTCACAAGAATAGAGCATGTTCAAACATAAAAAATAAAACTACTTTACCGACAAAATCATGTAACATTTTACAGATTAGACTGGATAACTTACCGCGGTATTTCACCCTTGTTTCAACTGTGGCGACTGAATTCAAAAGATCGTCTGCTTGTCGTCTATCGGTTTGCGAAAGAGTGACGTCAGTCACTCATTGACCAATGAACTGTTTCATCGAATTGATCCGGAAATCAGATCAAAGTTGATCAAGGTGAATTTGATCCGTTTGTTGATATCTATCTGGAAACGGATCAAAACGATCCGAAAATGATCCTTAAAGGATCAAAACAAAGTCAGCCGGAAATCTACTCATGTATTTGATCCTGACCTTCTAAGAGTGTACTCTTAGGCTAGCTAGGCCTATGATAGCCATCCCGTCTACGACACATGACAACCCATTTAATTTTTGTCAAAGCTTGACAAACCACAGATGGTGGACTGACACTGCAACTATAATTATAATTAGGGCAAGACAACATACTTTTGTTTGTCAAAAAGCCTCACGATGTAGGTCTAGGCCATCAATCATTACTCACCGAATAACGTCGTCTCTAAACAAGCAGACAAAGAATGGAATCGTACAACACGATTTAGCTGCGATTTTGATTATATTTCCCCATCAATTGACCATAAACATAAGAAGGTTGTTGAAGTGATTCGACTTTGATCCATGGATCCATGATTATGATGAGACATCATGATCCCGATCATGATCATTTGCATTGACTTTTTCAATGATGAATAAGCTTACAAAAATAGCTTCAAAAACTTATTCGTACGGTAGATCTGAGACGAAATATTCGTCCAGGGTATGAAGTCATATTTCATATAATATTATTTCCAATCGGCAAAATTGATCGGCAAAATTGATCTTTCCTGCTTCTGAATTCTTTACAGGATCGGGAATGAAGACACTTCTGTTGTTTGTTTATTTATTTTCCGTGCTTGTTTGCAAATCAAAAACTAAATTAATTTGTGGCCCTGAACATGCATAATATTTGCCGAACTGTGATTGGTCTATCTCATAATCGTTCTTTATAACAGCTTCTCCGCTATTGGTCAATCCAGAGAAAACAATGACGTAGTGGGGAATCCCCTAGATTGCCCTAGATTGCTCCATTATTCAATGGGGTGGTGTTTATTTACCTCAGGGGGAAATGACACAAAAATACGAACTCCAAAGTCAAAATATAAACCTTTAGCATGTTTAGAATAACTTAATATTACAATTTGGATGCTAATCAACATTAAATGACAGTTATGAATAAGATTAGTGACTTTGTACGGACTATTCTAAGGTTCTTGTTTGAAATCGCTGACTTTGTTTTGGTACCTCGGGATTGCCCCTCGGGGGCGTCGGGGCAATCCCTTGGTACCAAAACAAAGTCAGCGATTTCAAACAAGAACCTTAGAATAGCCCGTACGCAGTCACCAACCTTAAAGTATAAACACTTTGAAATATAGGAACGAAATCATAGATCTTTTAAGAGCTGTTACTAAAAGTATAATTCCAGAGATAGAGTAACGAAGAAGAGAGCGAGTAAAATGAACAAGGAAGACTTACGCCATTTATTACGTTATATTTACACCGAGCATTTTATACTAGCATTTCAATCTTTGGCCGAGACTACATGCAACGGGTGCAACATCGACCATCCTTCTCGGTGGCAACATTCGTGCATAGATCCAGACAGTTATCTTGTTTCCACGTTTTACAAATTGGCTGCTGCACGTTTATATGGGTCGGCTAAAGGCGATATTTGCGGAGGCTACCGAGAATTTGGGGCTAGAGTACAAACAAATAGAGTTTGAAAGTACCCTTCGAGAATATCTAGAATCCTGGGAAGCGACGAGTTTTTAAGATATCGAAAGGAGATGCAATATGAGAGATACTACGCACGGGCAGCAGCTGCGGCAACCTACAAGATCGATTCACTGGAGAGAAGATTTACAAGCGTATAATCAAACACTAACGACCAAGTTCTATAGACTACAGATTTACTTACAACGTATCATTGGGGAGTATCTCCGAAGTATGGAGAAATTTGAATTGCGTTTATTGCTGCGTTACACGTGCGCGGAACAGTTAATGTCCACGCTCAGATTACTCGCAGTGGCTAAAGGTTGTAATTTGGAAAACTACCCAACAGCGGCAAACGATGCCTAGTTTGTACATCGTCGCGATAAATCAATTGAACACCGTCCTACTCTACGAAATTTACAAAGAGGCATCCAAGAACCTGATGTTGGACTACAAGGATATACACTTTGAACAGACCCTCGTACAGATACAGAGATGTTGGGAAGACACTATAGTCGCCGAGTGCTCCAGGGCAACGATCAATGCTTTAAAAAAGTTACTACAACAGTAACCATTGTGTTACAAAAGAACATGTGATGAACGATACGAAACTTCGATTTTAGCGGTTAAAGTTTACGTTATTTAATGTATACATATATTGTTGCTGATTATTGATAAATAATAATACCATGTAATATAGATGTGTGTTCGTAATATCTTTTTCATTTGTCTAATATAGTGATGAACTCTATAAGTTTAATCATTGGCAAAAAATATAGATTTAACTTTATTATCTTTAAAACTATTTGAAAGGACTTTATAAAATTATCATAATGAAAAAATATAATTGACATGCGTAGTTTGAGAGGTGAACACGATACGCTACTTAAACATGTTATACCTACAAAATGATATGAAGACACAAAGGGCATACTTCATGTATTATTCATGCATTTTCCTCTTTTTTTTCTATGTATAATTTAAAAGTCTTTTAATCGTCATTGTTTTTCATCGTCTTCATTTTCCTCCTCCTCGTCATCACTCTCGTTATCTTCCACGAACAATCCAGCAAATTTGGACTCGTGTTTTGCTATCACTCGATTCAGAGCCTTGTTGATATCCACGCCCTTTCTCAATTTTCTCTTCGAGGTCATCACACTTTATGACACGTTTTGTCGTCTTTTAAATGTAAATAACCGGATAAAAAGTCTAGGAACCTGACAAAGCAGTTTCTTTCGACGGTGCATGTCTTTGTATTTGCTTTCTCCTTGGCTTGATATTCACTCAGACCATCGTTAATGTATTTTTCATATTTTTTAAATATTATTAAATATTTTCTTCGGTCGTTACTTTGGCCTCTTCCAACCAGTCTTGATAGGTTGAATTATCCTCCAAGTCAGAACTCCCTCGTTCTTCTTCATCCGCTGACTCATCAGTCTCCTCTACCTCCTTTTCAGATTCCAAATCCTCTTCTTCAGAACTTTTGTCATCATCATGGTAATGAGATTCCTGACCTTTACGCTTTTTATACGAGGGTTCATATTGATGGGATTGAGCGCTATACTCCATAGAATTACTTTCTTCACCATCTGTCGATTGCTCTTCAGCGTGAACGCTTTCTACGTGTCTTTTTAAATTGTATTTCTTAACGAAGCTTCTATCACACAGGTGACAAGCGTGTGTTTTGATGACTGATAGAGAATTCATGATGTTCACTCTACGGGTGTTTATATCGAAATGAAGACAAATGGCGAAACAGTTGCTTATTAGGCCTGCTTTAAACTCACTATAGGCACTTTTTGCTCACTTTAAGTTCCTCACTTTCGGCACAGTTGCACTTCTTGCTGCAAATGTTGCTCTTCTTGCTGCAATTTTTGCTCACTTTAAGTTCCTCACTTTCGGCACAGTTGCACTTCTTGCTGCAAATGTTGCTCTTCTTGCTGCAAATTTGCTCTTCTTGTTGCAAATTTGCACTTCTTGCTTCGCTGTTGCTCATCTATGTCTCTTTTTGGTTCTTCATCTCTTCATTTTTCGCTTTTTTATTCGCTTTAAGGTCCTCATCAGCTAATCTGTGGTTCTTTCAGTCTCATCATCTCCTCTTTTGTTGTTCTTTTATTCCTCATTTTCAGCTCAGTTGCTCTTCTTACTTCAAATTATGCTCTTCTTGCTGCAAATATTGCTCTTCTATGGCTCTTTTTGGCTCTTCATCTCCTTATATTTCCCTGCTCTTTTTCTCCGCTTTAAGTTCCTCATTAGCTCATAACTGGCGCTTTTTGGCTCACAATCACCTCATTTGCGGCCCAGTTGCTCTTCTTGCTGCAAATTCTGCTCATAAATATCTCTTTTTGACTCTTTATCTCATCATTTTTAGAACGCGGTCTATGATGTACAATCCATCGTCATCTTTGGTTACTTTTTGCTAATATTTCTCGTGAAAGGTACCTTCCAAGTTTTCACCGGCTAGATCTTTGACTCTGTACACAGGTGGGTCTCTTTTCACTTTTTGATATATTACAAAAATCTCTTCGGTCCAGTTGGGTTTATAACCTTTCTCGAATAACATTTTTGTCTTACTCAATCGTACTTGATCCCCTCCTTGAATTTAAAACTAGATGGGGGATTCCTCCTATCATCGCCGTATAACTTCCGTTTGACTTGCATCTCATTATTTATGTTTACTGAGGAGGCTGGTACCTATACTTCTATGTTTCGCGTCGTTGTAAGCCTTGACCAATTTAGGTAAGACCGTAATATACACGGATGTATTCTTGCTGGTGAAATATTTCCACATTCGCCCTTTCAGAGTCCGGTTGAACCTTTCCACTATACTGCATTTGATTTCGTTGTTAGGAGTAAAGTTAGCTATATCTTTATCCAATAACCCTAACCCTACCATATATCCCAAAATACCACGACTGGGCACGTTGGTACCACCCGGCGTGGAAGTTTTTGGATGAAAAAATGGACCCAGCCCATATAGTTTGCGCAATATACTGCGCAAACCAGCCTTGACAGCCGTGGTGTAGTGGGGAATTCTTCGCCAGTGGTGCAAGAGGTCCCTGGATCAAATCGGGGGGGGGGGGGAATCGGGGGGATATTTTGGTTGATGAGCCACGTTTAAGAAAAAATTCTGAAAAAAGTGGGGGGTAGAGTTAGGGTTAATAGTTTCTGGAAATGTCTGGTTTTGAATTCTGTACCCTTATCCGTATATAATATGACTGGGGTTCTACCCTGCGACAGTATTTTTCTAAATGCTTTCACCAGTATCGGTCCTTCCTTATTCTCGAGAAGAACGACCCAAGCGTATTTATATAATACATCTACACTCACAGAAATTTTTACCTAAGTTATGTAAAATTTTACATAATTTTGAAGCACGTATAGAACACCAAAACAATTAGGTAAAATTTTACATAAACTCTGTTTGGTAAAAAAAACCAAACTATTATGTATAAAAATGCAATTTTACTAGGTATTTATTTTGCACAGTGGCTAGGTATAAATTTTACTTAACTAGTTACGCATTTTTTTAACGTAAATGCTGTGTAATATTTTACCACATGTTATGTAAAAAACCCACAACATTATGGTAAATTTTGCTTAATTTTTTAGTAAATATTTACAAAATGACTAGGTATTTTTTACTGAATTTGAATGTAGGTTTAAGGTGATTGTTTACACAATGACTAGGTATTTTTTACTGAATTTGCATGTAAGTTTAAGATAATTGTTTACACAATCACCGGGTGTTTTTGACTAAATTTGGATGTATTTTTAGGCAATAGTTTACACAATTGCTGGGTATTTTTTACTGAATTTGGATGTAAGTTTTAGGTAATTTCAAGGGAGTTTTTGAAGGTAAGGAAGTAGTATATCTTTCCACTTTTGGTAATGCCTTTATGTCCTTGTTTTCATGATGTTTAATATTGAAGTCATCTAAAAATCATTATTTTTTAAAATATCAATCAATCAATCAATCAATCAATCAATCAATCAATCAATCAATCAATCAATCAATCAATCAATCAATCAATCAATCAATCAATCAATCAATCAATAAATCAATCAATCAATCAATCAATCAATCAATCAATCAATCAATCAATCAATCAATCAATCAATCAATCAATCAATCAATCAATCAATCAATCAATCAATCAATCAATCAATCAATCAATCAATCAATAACCTTGCATCGTTGCATTTTGATGTACGTACATATTACATACGCCCTAATCAATCAATAACCTTGCATCGTTGCATTTTGATGTACGTACATATTACATACGCCCTAATCACGTTTCACATGGCCACATGTACAAATGAGCCGCTATGATGCATGCAAACGCAACGCATACACGGTGTAGGACCCCGACGACGCTCGGTGACAACACAAGTTTCACTTTTTTCTGTGAATCTCTCAAAACTTATGATTTTCAGATGACTTCAATAACATCACGAAAACAAGGACATAAAGGCATTACCAAAAGTGGAAAGATATACTACTTCCTTACCTTCAAATTTGTCAATGTATTCCGGAGGAACTCGCGACCGGCTGAGTGTTTCTCTAACGCTCGCCATCTTGTATAATTACACGAGGAGATTAGGGAAAGATTACGACTTTCACCAATCATATCGATAATTCTTACTTAACACGTTGGGCGAAATCACCTTTTACCGATTAAATTGTATTTTAGACTTTTGTTTTACTTAATTTCGGTAAAATATCTACAAACCCCGGTAATTATCTCCGATACATTTCAAAAATGTAATTTTAAAAGTTACAAAATGGTTTAGTAATAAAAAATACCTCGCATTGTGTACTTTTTGCATTATTTTACTTTACATTACGTTATTTTACCTAACGTGCGCAAAATTTCTGTGTGTGTATAAAGGTTTATAAATATCTATAACCCTTATTTTGGCGACTATGGGACGAAATATCTACCAAGTCAGCGTCCCATTGAGAATCCATAGCGAATACTTTAACTCTGTTTTTTCCTGGCTGGTTTGTGTAAATTGAAAGTATCTTGACGCTGTAGCCATATTCTGACCTGTTTTATAGTAGCTTTCAACCGACCGTTCCTATTTACGGCTTTGTAAAGAGAACTGACGCTTCTGAAACTAGCAGGGTGACTGGGATCGTAATATATTTGTTTCAAGTAATCGGATAGTACCTGATGGTTGGCCATTCTTTGGATTAATGAAAACAAATTTTACTTTCAACGCGTATTAAATTAAAAAAACGTTTACACAATTTGATTTACATTTTCTACATATTTGTATTCATCGAATCTTACATATTAGGGTTATATACGCACAAGAATGTTTTCAGTACGATGAGGCCCAACTGTAAAGTTAAAGTTCTCAAGCTATGTCGGTTAGTAGATGATGATGTCTGCGACATAACTGTCCAATCCACATCATACCGGATCACGACACTTTCAACTATGTTTAATATATCTCTTTTGACATCATTGTCCCTTATAGTTTAGCACAAATCGTAAACGTAGACGTAAAGCGTTAAGGCTCTGTAACATCTCTGTTCACGGGTCACGCATTGACCTTCGAATATAACCGAGGATAGAGTTCTCATTCCTTGTCTAACATTCTAAGATCAACGACTTTTAAAGTCCACTCCTGTAACGATACGTAGCACTCGTGCCCCTGATAAGATCTATCGTGTCTATAACTTCGTAAATCTTCTCTCCAGTGAATCGAGATTGGAGGTTGCTGCAGTTGCTGCCCTTGCGTAGTATCTATCAATATTGCAACTCTTTTCGATATCTTAAAAACTCTTCGCTTCCCAGCACTCTAGATATTCTCGTAGGGTACTTTCAAACTCTATTTGTTTGTAGTCTAGCCCCAAATTCTCGTTAGCCTCCGCAAATATCGCCTTTAGCCGACCCTTATCTAAACGTGCAGCAGCCAATTTGTAAAACAAGGAAGCAAGATAGATAACTGTCTGGATCTATGCACGAATGTTGCCACTGAGAAGGATGTTCGATTTGGCACCCGTTGTACGTAGTCTCGGCCAAAGATTGAAACGCTAGTATCAAATGCTCGGCGTAAATATAACGTAATAAATGGCGTAAGTCTTCCTTGTTCATTTTACTCGCTCTCTTCTTCGTTTCCTTGTTCATTTTACTCGCTCTCTTCTTCGTTACTCTATCTCTGGAATTATACTTTTAGTAACAGCTCTTGAAAGATCTATGATTTCGTTCCTAAATTTCCTAAAATAATAAAGTGTTTATTATACAACTAAAACCGGGTCTTATTCTAATTTAAGAATATATATCATATTTAGGAAAAGGAATTTACGTCATAACCATGATAACCACGGGGTCGTATCATCTTTTAAAAACAAGGATTTTAAAATAATTATTAGGGTAAATTTTAATATTTCTATATCGCTTACTTACTTACTTACTTATGTCGTTCTCGAACGGTCCTCGTGATGGCTCGCCAAACTACTCTGTCCCTCATGCATGCTTTCATCTCCTCAACCTTCAGTCCTGTGTCTTTCGCCAAGACGTCCAAGTATGTTAAGGCTGGGCGTCCGACAGATATATATGTCCGTGCTTGGGCCTCCAAAGCAGAAGGTCGGACACTATTTCATTTTCTCTTCTCATGCAATGCCCGGCAAATTTCATCCTTCGGTCTGTGATGTTTTCTGATACCTTTTGTAATTTTCCATACAGGTCTTTGTTCGGTACCTTGTCTTTCCAGCTAATGTTGAGTGCAGTTCTCAGCATTCTAGTGTAGCACCCATCTAGAGATTTCTTAAGTCTGTTGGTGATGGTCCATGTTTCAGCTCCATTACAGTAGAACACTTTGAACAGTAGCTTGGAAAAGTCTGATTTTTATTTTTCGACAGAGGCTGGATTTCCACACTTTGTTCAGAGCATTGCAGGCCTTCCAAGCAAGTGCTCTGCGTATTTTTATGTCATGCTGGCTACTACCAACCCAAGCTCCCAGGTATTTGAAGTCCTCTACGTTGTCTAGGTTACATCCGTCAGAGGTTTTTAGCTGTACTGCTTGTGTTTGGTGAAATACCATACATTTGGTTTTCTTGGCATTCATGTGGAGCCCAGTTTTGAGTGCTGCTTCCTCAACATATTTCAGCAGCTTCTGTGCCTGCTCCTTAGTGTCAGATAGTAACGCTATGTCATCTGCAAAGTCAAGATCCGTGACTTTCTTTGGCCCTATTCTTCGACTTTGCCTAGGCTTGATGGTGAATCCTAGTTCCTCTTCTCTCCCACTGATAGCTATTCTTAAGCAATAATCAAGGATGATTATGAATAGGTAGGGGACAAGGGTATCTCCTTGGAGTACTCCTGCTAGGATGTCGAACAGTTCCGTGTCGCCATCAGGTGATATCACTTTGGCTCTTGTGTTTTTGTAGGTTTCATCAATTGCATCTGTTATGACTTGTGGGATACCGTATGCTTTGAGTATCTTGATCATTTTCCCACGATGTATGGTGTCGAATGCCTTTTTGAAGTCAATGAATGTAATGACTGCAGAGAGATTATTAGAATGTATACCTTCGATGCTTCTCCTGAGCCCAAGAATGTGTGAGGTAGTGCCTCTTCCCTCGCGGAAGCCATTCTGGTTAGTTCGAAGTAATTCATCTAGGTGAGGTCTTATTCTGTTGAGAATCATTCTGTTGTATGTCTTGGCCACAATGGAGTTCAGACATGCCTCTGTAGTTTCCTGCTTGACTTAGGTCACCAGATTTTGGGACTGGAATCAGGTTCAATATTGCCCACTGGTCAGGTTTTTGCTTTTCTAGGAGGGCCTTATTACAGATGTCCAGTATTATATCATCAAGATTGCATCTTGTCAGGAGTTCAGGTGGAATGTTGTCCTCTCCAAAACTTTTCCCCTCCTTGATAGATTTCTTGGCTTTCTGGTACTCGGTGTTATTGAAGGCAGTACACTTAATTGGTAGTTCTTCGAAAATCTTTGGGATTAAACGCAAAGTATTAAGGATACCCTGGTTAATTACCTCCTAGCAGTTTTCGATACACTCCAGTCCCTTACCGATTAATTAAATCGACCCATTTCCTATACTAGTTGGTTCATGGGCTAAAAAATGCACAGTCATGCGCAGGAAGTAAGGGCCTAGTCAATGTCAGGATGTGAGCGGTAATGAGGGGTAGGGGATAGGGGTCGGTGGGTGTTAATACCTATTTTCCTGTCTTCCGGTCTAGTCATTTCCGGTATAGGTATCGGTACCCTTTGTGCCCTGGGTATACCCTATACCTACTGTTCATCTTTACAATGATACCACGTTTGAAGCAATCCCTTACTCCAGTGCCCAGCTACTTGAGAACATACGGAGGTCACAATCTGAATGTGCCAAAATCAACACTATTTCGTGCTCAAAAGAACATCTTTGTCATCTGTTCAATGAAGTGTTACATTGACCACTCACTGCCACTACAGTGTAGTGTGATTATCTATTGATATTTAAGCACAAAATAGTGTTGATTTTGGCACTTTCAGATTGCGACCTCCCCATTTTCTCAATCATGTGGCTAAGCACTGGAATAAGGGATTGCTTCAAATTGGATATCATTGTAAAGATGAACACAGTCATCAGCTTTTAAATGATATATTACACTAAATGAACATATCCCGAGATATTTGAACAAATGTGATTGACAAAATATTCCAAACTTTTTTTGAGCAGTTTAGATCTAAATTTAGATCCTCGGTAAACCCCCGATCATGAAGCTAGCATGCCCCATTTTAACTGGAATCGGTCACTCATGGCCTTTAGTACACTGATTTCGAACGGCGAGGGGACGGGCCGACATCAGCGACCGATATCAGTTCTAGCCCCATATCTGACTGCCCCAACCCAGTGTCCATCGAGCCAGCTAATGTTAGAGCTATATATATGTCTTGGCTATAACATAGTAAAATGACAGCGATATCAACAATAAATTCGGTAAGATTTTCCGGATATAAGTAGACGACCTGTAAACACAATTTACTTCGTTATCCTGCATAGGCCTACCTGATTTGTCCTATCATGTCGATATTAACGAAAAGCTTTAATAACAAATTTTACTTAAATAACTGGAACCAAACTAAGTAAATGTCATGTTAAAGATTATCGGCCGGGTGCACCAAACTGGCGTAACTTAATTGGGAGGTAAGCTACCTCCCTAGTAGTTATGCCCTAACTGTATCGTAACATACTAACGATGTAATTCTTAAAGCAAAACTGGCGAGTAACAACAGAATAGTAACAAGCGAGGGAAATATCCACATTAATCAGCATCGTTCCCTTACAATGTTAATTGTCGCATATGCCAAGTATTAACCTATACTTTACTCTAAAATTCTGACGTGAATTATCCTCCGTAATATGTCGTCACTCGCTAGGTCATAGGTGAGTGTACATAAAGAATCACGTTGATTCGGCCTGCGTTCCGGACAACAAATGACGCCAATTTGTTGTCCGCAACAAATGACGCCAATTTGTTTGCCAAAAATTTCGAAGTAGTTTACCACTTTTTAAAAATAAGGACTATCATGACATTCAGTGACGTAACCAGAAGGGGAGCAGGGGGGGGCATTTCCCCTTCCCACTGTTAGAAGCCATGCCCCTGATGCCCCCAATGAAATATGACAACATATAATGATACCCGTGACAGTGCAGTATACATCCCTTAATTTGCCCGTGGCTTGACTTTTAAAGTAAAAAATAGCTCTAAAATGGTCTGAAATACGGTTTGAAATACTAACTTTTAGACCAAATTAAGCTAATTTAGGTTATTTTGATATTAAAAGGCAAAAGTTTTCGCGCGCTACGCGCGCGTTTTCACCCACAAATCTATCTTGCCCCCCGTTTGCCAACCATTTTTTGTTAATGCTGATGCCGCCACTGGATATGCCCCCCCCCCCCCCCCCCAGTCAGACGTCATGACCCCCTGATGCCCCCAACAAAATTGCAATATCTAGTTAATAATAATAATAATAATAATAATAATGCATTTATAATGCGCCATCTATCTAAACAACCTATTCCGAGGCGCAAACATCAAAACAAATACAAATAAACAGTTAGGCCTACAGAGAAGTCAATCAGTCAAATCATGAACAATCTTAAACAGATGAGTTTTTAAAGTATTTTTGAAACCATCAAGTGAATCACAGAATCGAAGATCTGAAGGAAGTGAGTTCCACAGTTTAGGTGCACAAGCATAGAAAGCCCGGTCGCCTTATGAAGAATATGTCCGAGGAACTAAGAGAAATTGTTTATCCGAAGATCTGAGGCGACGTGATGGAATGTGTGGATTGAGAAGATCGCTGATATAAGAAGGTGCCATGTCATGTAGGGCTTTCCAGGTGAGGAGAAGAAGTTTGAAATGAATGCGATACCGAATAGGTAACCAATGGAGACGCTGTAAAACAGGTGAAATGCGATCAAATGTTCTAGTCCTTGTGAGCATTCGTGCAAAAGTGCAGCAGCATTCTGAGCTCGTTGAAGTTTATTGAGTTGTCGTTCAGCTAATAAAGCATTACCATTGTCAAGACGTGATGTGACTAAGGCGTGAACAAGTGTAGCAACAGTATCATCATCAAGCACTTCGCGAATTTCACTTATGTTCCTTATTTGGAAATATGTAGATTTGCACACATTTTTGATGTGGTTGTCCATTGACAGCGTCAAATATAATTCCTAGATTACGAGCACTAGTAGAAGCCTTAATGTTGGAGGAAGCGGTTTGAAGAAAATCAGTGCTAGATTCTGATTGATGGTATTTGGAGGTAATAATGAGAAGCTCAGTTTTGTAATCATTCAATTTTAATTCATATATCGATGCTGTTGGAGACATGTACGAGGGAACCATGGCTAAAGTGATTTCTCCAGATGGAGAAACAGATCTGTTCGAAATCTAAGCTGGTGTACTTCAGGGTGACACCCTTGCCCCATATCTGTTTGTTATTGTACTAGACTTCGCCCTGAGAATGAAGCAGAAGGATTGGACCTGTAGCAGTGACAGACTTTGACTTTGCAGACGATATTGCCCTGCTGTCTGAAGAATTACACCAGGCACAAGATCTGCTTCAGAGGGTCGAGACATCAGTGGCTAAAGTTGGCTTGTTTATGAATGCAAAGAAGACACCATCTAAATATGTAGTTAAATCATGTTCATCGTCCAAAATAGTAGAGGAGTTCAGGTTGTTAGTAGTAGTAGATTCAGAGTCCAAGTCGTTGCGTATCTTAGTAATTTTTGAAACAAAGACATTGTTAAATTTGTGCGCCAATTGTTCCTTAGAATTGTGAGAAGGAAGTTTTGGTTTTCCCTTTTGAAATAAAAGACTCTCAACAATCTAAAAAGAGCTCTTTCTGATCATCAGCACAATTTGAAATCTTGTCTCTGTAATACGTTGCCTTGGCATCATAAATCATGTCATAAATATGTTGCCGCTGAGTTATAAAAATCTCACGATCCACTTCCAACTTTGATTTCCTCCATTTGCGTTCAAGTCTTTTCCTTACGCCCCTGATGACATTATAAACATATTTTAGGCGAGTGGCGCATACAAATATTGCACCAAAAAGCACAATTTTAATGACAAACACAGGCACCCGATGGAAACAAGTAGTTTAATGGTATTTACAATTATAACAGATCTCTTAACACAAATACTTCCGTGGCGTGGATACCCTCACCTTCGATTGAACCACAGAACCCCGGTTCGATCCCCACGCACGGCACAATATGCTTTCATTTTGTTTTTGTTCTTCTACCCTTCCACTCACATTAATGTTGAAACTTTGGCTTTAACATGATAATTTACTTTATTTTTTCCACTGAGGAAGACAACAGATATGTTGTTGAAACCCGTATGGAAAATTAAGTAAATTTCCTATTTGGAATTTTCGAATGAAAATGTTTATTATGTTCTTTTGAATTCCTGATGAAACTATTTCATGATTAACGGACTAAACTGGGACAATCTACAGTAAAAACTATCCGTGATTATGAAAACGTCGTAAAGAAAATCTCGCGCCAAAGGAACCATCCTGGTATACACTCTACGATGCCGCGATGAGGAATTGACACCGCCGAGTCTACAAAGCCGAAGCTAGTGGGGATGCTCTCTAAGCTTAAGAAAGAGGACAAAATTACGGAAGCACAATACAAATACCTCTACCCTACTACTGAAAATGTGCCTCGTGTATACGCGACTCCCAAAATTCACAAACCACATGAACCTCTCCGCCCTATTGTGGGTTACACGGGTTCGATCGATTACGCGACCTCACGGGCGTTGTCGGACATCCTTGCCCCGCTTGTTGGTAGCACGGCTCAACATGTCAAAAACTCACAACATCTAGCGGATGAAGTCTCAAAGATTTTGATAGAGGAAGATGATAATCTAATATTTCATGATGTCATTTTACTGTTACCAATGTCCCCCACAGGGATATTAATAATTATGGGATAAGAAACCTCAGATCTGTGCCTGTAATCAAATTGGTTCATGTACACAGCGCCCCCTTTAACAGTTGCGACATGCCGCATAAGGCAAGCAGTGGTTGGCTTCGACCATGTTATAGCGCCAACTAGACCAGTTACGACAAACTATTAAGGTCAAGAGAATCGGGGATTTATCTACCATGTTACCTACGCCTGTCCCCCATCCCCAAAGCGTTGGGCATTGTACGCAGCCGTCTTAATGAAGACCCCACACTTAAAGACTTTCGGTTGACGACATTATGGACCTCACTAAATTTATTCTCACCACCACGTATATGCAATCCCGCGACCAAATTTACAACCAGAAATTCGGAACAGCGATGGGTAGCCCGGTGTCCCCGATTATTGCCAACATTGTGATGGAACATCTAGAACAGTTAGCGATTGCTACTACACCACTGGAGTGCAAACCGCGTTTCTTCAAACGCTACGTCGACGATATCCTGGAAATTATCGCCCGCGGCAAAGAAGAGCAACTGACAGAACATTAAACAATGTCGACGACACTGGCAGCCTCAAATTCACCTACGAATGTGAAAAGAATGGCAACATTCCTTTCTTAGACACTCTCATCGTTAGAAAACCGGACGGCATCGTGAAACTCCTCATATACCGGAAACCTACACACACAAATCAATACCTCAACTTTCAGTCGGCCCACCCGCTTTATCACAAACTCGGTGTGATAAGAACTCTCCTTGACAGAAACGACAAGGTGGTAACTGAAGAGGCGGACAAAGTTCTTGACGAAGAGATTATCAAATCTGCTCTCAAAACGTGTGGGTATCCGGAGTGGTCTTTCAACAAAGTCAAGAAACAAATGTCAAAACCCAAAGCGAAAGCCAAAGTCAACAAAAAGACGAATGCCTGGGACAAAAAATCGGTAACTTCGGTCACCCTCCCATACATCCAAGGTGTCACTGAACCGGTTCAGAGGATACTGCGCAAACATAACATCGGCTCGGCAGTCAAACCACACACCAGTCTCAAAAATCCTCGTCCACCCAAAAGACAAACTTTCTAATGAGGACAAGGCTGGGGTCGTGTATGAGATCCCGTGTGCCAACTGGGAAAAGACTGATATCGGTGAAACCGGCAGAAAACACGCAAGAAGGAGCGTAAAACTGAAGCTGAAAAAAAGGCGCTCAGAAATACACTCGGTCCACAAGGAAAGAATCCAAGAACACAGAATTTAAGTACTCAATAGCCGAACACGCAGTGAAAAAAAACCACGTCATTAAATGGGATGACTCAAATATCATTGCCAGAGATGATACTAGAAATACTAGATGGATACGTGTATCAATTTGGATTCGGGGAAAAGGAGGCTCAGACCAACAAAAGCACTTAATGAATGGCGACGAGGGGGCTTACCAACTCAGTCATCTTTACGACTCAGTGATCCAGAGGGCGTCATCATCCGATGACGTTATCAAGAAACAGACTAGAAACACTAGCTCTGGATCAAACACAATCCAAAGACAACAGATGTGTTGTTGAAACCCGTATGGAAAATTAAGTAAGTTTCCTATTTGGAATTTTCTAACGACAATTTTTATCATGTTCTTCTGAATTCCTGATGAAACTATTCCATGATTTGCTTTAACAGTTTTTAATTAATAAAAACAATAATAATAAGTTTATTTATTTTAAATTATTTTAAATCCTTGAACAATTAGTACATTTTGGTCAAAATAAAACCCAAAATCGGTGCGATTAGTGTTTGAATGGGCAAAAGGAGTTGATCCAAATTGCATGAATGGAGTTTCAAAAATATATACAAAATCTTTCGGCTTATGAGGGGGTCATATCCCATCTCAGATAGACACCCCCTGTGCATGCAAGCGCAGTTGGTCCTGCCGCATCAGCGAACCATCGTCTTCTATGTCCACAAAACGTTTACGCCACTGCTACATCGATTGACTTGTGGCATAAAACGTTATGCCCCCAACTAACTCTTGGGTCCGGTCAGGTATAAGATTTATTGTAAATTACTCTACAGTTACTAGCCTAGTAGCTTACCCCAGTTTGGGGCTCTCAAAATGTTGGGTTACGCCTCAGATACTAGCGAGGTAGCGCTATTCTTCAGCTACTCGCCATTGGTGCGCTCGGCCGAATGTATTGGCTATCTCAAAATTGAGCAAATCTGGCAATACAGTGGCTGATAATTATTGACGCCGCTTGAAAATCCAATTTCGAATAGTCTCTCTTTATATGTTATACATAAGTTTCAATATCATTCCAAAACAATAAACAAATGAAGTAGTCTTGTGAAGGTGGCCATTGTCCTGCATTAATCATTCATTGTTCAAATGTTTTGAAGGTGATACTATGATTATTATTATGCTGCTGTTCGACACTCAAAATGCTGTTCTTGACAGATTGAATGGACATTATTGGCAACATGTGAAAGAGTGACATCGACAGTGGCTTCATTTAAGTGTGCCACGATTGTAAAGTGAGTGGTTCCAAACAATATTCATCCACCGATGGACCATTTTTTTATGATGTGTGTATATGATCGTCCAGAAGGAACTCGACAACGACCCAAAAAGGATCAAAACGTCAAGCTGTCAACAGTGAAGTGGCCATTATCTACAAACTTTTACATCTTTCAAGAAATGCCATGACTATGTCTCGGATGGCACAGTATTTACTCTATCTGACATCCAGTCTCAAGACACCATTACGCATAACCAATAGTCAACTACACTGTTAGAATAAAAACTGTACATTCAATAAAAACACTTGAAAATATAGGCCCGTATTCTCGTACGTAGTTAAACACGGTTTTAAGCTAAACACGCGTCTAACTTTAACTTCAGACACAGCGTTTAGGGGCGATATCCAAACTCTACAGTGATTTTAAAGCATTTTTCTATCGATTTTACAACGATATTCCAACGGTATTTCGTTCTATTGTTAAAAGCATCGGAAAAAGATCGGTGATTAACTAGAAACCTCTCTACTTATCTGGCGTTAACAATATAACTATTGTAGTACTCTCGATGGCTGCATTAGTGAAGCAGACAGATCAAAGGCGCAAGGAAGGTTGTGTTATATTCTTTAAGAAATACTATATTATAGTATTTCTTACAATATTACAATATATTAGCTTTTTTCATTTTAATGTCATGGATATCGGTCCAAAATGTCATGGAACAATTGAAAAAGTTACAAAAATCAGTATTTTTGACCCTTTTGTGACTTTTTCCAATGCTCAATTTAGCTGTTTTACCTGTAACATTGACATTATAACTATAAATAGCTATCTCAACTTGTGAAGCATTTCTTCCCCATAGATATGTTGTATAGTTATACATACTTTGACAGTTATTTCAACTTTTTATGGCCATAATACTACCCCTACCCCTAACACGAGTTGTTTTATGTGATTTTGTCTATGTGAATATATAGGGGAATACAGGTATTGCCAATAACATGAATTCGCAAGAGAATCATAAGAGCAGGACACTTTATTCTTGTAGAAAAGATATGAATCTATCATAAAAGTATTCCTTTTGGAGTATGTTCGGAGGTCAGGGGTCAAATCATTTTAAAGCCGAATTTAGAGCTCTGGGGCTCCTACTAGTCTCATTATATATTTGGTACTTTCCAACTAGCTGAGGACAATTAGCATAAATTGTCTTCAATACAATTCATTATTACATTTTGTATATAACTGTCACGAAGGAAATCAAGATATCAGAAAAAATATAAAGTTGTATAATTAACAAAGAAAGCATTTTTAAATTCTTTAAAAGATAAAAGATAAATGCTCTTAAAATATATTAATAACCTGAATTAACCAATGTATTAACAATGTAAGACATGCACAAAATGGGAATCGAACCCGTGTTCGCCGCGTATAAACAATAGGATCCTGCATGCTCGCCACAGCGGTTGCAGTGTTAAGAGACGTGTTATCATCGTATACATTAATTATTTGATCGATTTGTTTATTTCATTAAAAGTGTGCTTTTCATGAGATATTTTCATGTGCCTCTCGAATAAATGTTGTTAGTTATGTTGCAATAGTCCTTGTTTTGACAAAATAATGGTTATAAACTGAACACCCACCCACCCGATCGGCAACCGCTGCTGAGACTCGATGGATAGGCCAACAGGCCACGTCAGGTACTATAGTATCGCTAAAATACACGTGCATTTGATGTATTTGATTTTTAACTACGGTGTCTTATCTGGGCCACCATGTATCATAAACCTGCACGAAATTACCCAACGAGTTCCCTGGGGACGATATTTGCGTAATTTAAAATCGTGTTTAGTTAAACACGTTGTTTAAAAGATAAATTCGTGTTTAAGCTAAACACGCGTTTAGTTAGACACGGTTTTAAGCTAAAACCGCGTTTAGTACGAGAATACGGCCCATACATATTTGGGGTGGGGGGGGGGGGGTTAATATAGAGCTTGGGAATGTGTAGAGAATAGTTGAATCGAAGACTTTCATTTTCAATTTTATGAATATAATGTCTTTTCAATTTTATTGTGAAAAGGCTACCCTCATGTATAGTAAATCTCAAATTTATTATCATGAAATTGGTTCTTGTTTTTCTCCGAATTACTGCAATTACAGTTACAGAACACCAAGCACGGTGAGTGATTTGGTGTGTATTTGCTCGTTCACCAACGTCTTGAGGGCGCAGTACACAACGCACGTACATACCTGGAGCAGACAATATGAAGACTAAAATAAGTTGGCAGTTTTTAATTCTATAGTTTCTGTGATTTAATGGTTAAATTGGTTTACTTAAATATTGCAGGATATTTAACTCATATTTAGGGGACTTTGAATGTGGTCAGTCCAGTTGGTGCAATTTACAGAGAATTCGAGGACTCATTCTTGTTATCATTTAAATACCAGTACAATGCTCAATATATTATCTAAAGCCAAACAAATATTTAATATATTTGTGGTTCGCAATGGTTCAATGTCTAACCTCGCCCATGTTTTACATTGAGATCTATATTGAATATTTCGGTAAATATGTTAACATTTCTAGTCAAAGAATCAGTAAACTTTAATTTTTCTTTCAAACTATTAAGAAACTAACTAGTGTTAAAGTCACTTATGAAAAATTGTTCAAATAAAATGAATAAATAACAATAGTAAACACATAATCAGTGTGGTTAAACATATTTTGTTACTGCCGCACCCCCCCCCCCCCCCCTTCCCCTTCCCCACAAAAATAACCACCTAGTTAGCTCTATAGTTATCCTCCGGTTTTCCTTCACAACTTCCCCAATCGTCATCTTTCCGAATTTTATTTGGCACAATATCCACACAAAGAACCTACTTTCAACTGAGTTTTTGCTGCCTCTCAAATTGCTCTCACCGAAAAAGAAGAAAAAATTGTTCTTCGATCTGTCACCGAGAGGCCTCCCTTTTCTAGGTGTCACCTGGTATAGCCCCTTCTTTCAAGTGCATGAAGTGCGTTACTTCCTGATATCGCTACTCACATGTACGTCCAAGGGTGTCAGGGCTGCGCATATCGCTATTATTATTAATTATTGTGTCAGGTTAATATGGAACGCCAAGGCGGCCATAAATCATCTATAGTTTGTAACCCACACGATGAGTTTACCTCTCCCTATACCAAGTTTAGCTCACTATATATCGAGTTTAGCCTACTTATATCAATTTTAGCTCATTATATATCGAGATTACCTCACTACATATCGAGATAACCTCACTACATATCGAGATTACCTCACCACATATCGAGATTACCTCACTACATGTCGAGATTAGCTCACTACATGTCGAGATTATCGCTCTATAATATCGAGTTTAGCTCACTTTAATGCTGAGATTAGCTCACCATATATCGAGATCAGGGGCGTAACAGAGGTTGGTTGTCAGGAGGGGCACAGCAAAAGAATCCTGGTTAGAATAATTCCGTCCCGAATTTTTCGTACAAGGTTGCCCCAATTTTGCCCATGCAGTCAGTCACCTCGTGAATTTCACGTAAGTGGGGGGGGGGGGGGGGGGGGGGGGGGGGGGGGGGGGGGGGGGGGGGGGGGGGGGGGGGGGTAGGGTCAAAAAATTCGCACGGTCACAAAATTTCGCAGTACAAAAAACACAACAGTCAACAATTTGTTGACTGTTGTGCTTTTTGTACTGCGAAATTATATTTATTTATTTCTTTCCCTTTCTTTTTTCTTTCTTCACCTTTTTTTCTCCTTTTCCTTTTTCTTTTTCCTCCCTGTTTTCCTGGGGGGGGGGGGGGGGGAGGGGGGGGGGGGGGGTTAGGGTAAAAAAAAATCGCACGGTCACAAAATTTCGCAGTACAAAAAACACAACAGTCAACAGTTTATTTAATGTTGTGCTTTTATACTGCGAAATTGTTTTTCTTTCTTTCTTTCCCTTTCTTTTTTTCTTTCTTTCACCTTTTGTTCTCCTTTTCATTTTTCTTTTTCCTCCCTTTTTCCTTTCTCTCTCTCTCTTTTCTTTCCCTTTCGCCCTTCTTTTCCTCTTTCCCTTCCCCCATTTTTCCTGGTGGGTAGGTTTGAATTTCCTACTGAACACCTTCAGGGGGGCACTGTGCCCCCCTGCCCCCGGCTGTTACGCCACTGATCGAGATTACCTCACTAGTTCGAGTTTAGCGCACACTATTGAGATTTTAGCGCGAGAGTGAGGTGAATCACGATGTGTAGTGCGCTAAACTCGGTACACAGTGAGGTTACCTATTCTCGATATGTAGTGAATCTCGATATATAGTTAGCTATAAGCTTGATATATAGTGAGGTAGTCTTAGTATGTAGTGAGGTTATTTCGATATGTAGAGAGGGTAACCTCGGTATGGTGAGGTTATCTATTTTCGATATGTAGTGAGGCAATCTCGATATATAGTGAGCTAAACTCGATACATAGAGAGGTAATTTCGGTATGTAGTGAGGCAATCTCGATATATAGTGAGCTAAACTCGATACATAGAGAGGTAATTTCGGTATGTAGTGAGGTAATCTCGATATGTAGTGAGGTAATCTCGATATGTAGTGTATAATCTCGATATGTAGTGAGCTTAACTCGATATGCAGTGAGCTAAACTGGATATATAGTGAGGTTTTCTCGATATATAAAAAATAATATAACGAGCTAAACCCGATACATGGTGAGCTTAACTCGGTATATTAGAAGAGCTAAACTCATCAAGTGTGTGAAAAACTGGGTGATTTATGGCCGCTCTGGCGTTCCATATGTTTACACAAACCCCACGCTATAATCAGATACGCCAACGCTATCATAAATATACCAACCAATACCGTAACGGCGTTCCCAGACTATATATTCACAGCATTGTTTGTATATATTATGTGAATAATATTCAACGGTCGACCTGGTCCAGCGCTAGCAGCTGTGTGTGTTGTGTTGTTATCCTGTGAAATAAGTATATGGTTGTATGTATTAGTGAAATATTTTACCTCGGTATCCAACTGCAGCGATCTGAAATATAGCCTAGCTAAGGTATGTTCTGCATCATATTTAAACCTCATTTTATTTTCCATTTAACTGTTGTAACTATGCATATTGTTATGTTCGATTGCATAGATACACTTTATGCCTCAAATTATAATGCAAGAGTAATAAAACATGTACAGTGTATGAAGCTATTATTAATACCATTATTATAATAAATTAATAACCCTCAATAACATCATAACATGGTATTGAAATATGTATGTACACTACAGTATATACTTGTGAACTATAAGAACTGTGGTATATCATGTGAAATCAGCCTCGGGCCTTTGCAATATTATTATGTTTACGATTAGAGCATGGATACAAATACTAAGTAATACTAATACTATTACTAATACTTATACTTAAATACTATTTACTAATACTATCACTAATACTCAATACTAATAATAATACTAACACTTATACTGACTAATACTAACACAAGTATATACTACAGTAATATTAATATAATACTATGATAAAAGCTGGGTGGAAGGGGATTTGAAAATGTTGGTCAATTTTAAATATTAAATAATAATAATGGCACATATTGTAGTATAAATACTTCCTTATTAAGATTCCAAATTTGTACCCGGATTTCGAATTTGGTGTAAGATTACGAGAAATGAAACTAACAACAACGCAATTTGATGCTGAACTTAGGCTATGAAGCGTATCAATAAAACAATGCCTTACAATACAGTAACAAAATATTGGGTGAGTGGGTGGTAACCCAGGGGGTAAACATATATATTTAGACTTGTTACTAATAAGGTAACTAATAAACAGGTCAGATTGTTGATATATAACACCAATAATGTTGACTAATATTTCCATTTCTAATCTGGTGCGCATTGGTTCAATAACCAACATTATAATAAGGCAAATAACGTAAGTGAATCCCAAGTGAATTCCATTTCTGTAATCATGGTAATGATAACATGTAAAATTATGGGTGTGAACAAAGATTCGAAACAAAATTGTTGGAGCCTTGATAGTTGAATCGCATTACATTATTGCTAAGAATAACTGGATGAACCCCACTTGAACCACTAAGCCTGGCATTGCTAAGTAGTATATGTGACCTATTCCTTTACGTGTTGGCTATGGCTTTACGCGAGGGTAGGGTACATTGTATTCATTGCAAGAAGCTTTCATTGACGGAGATAATCTAAAAAACGTGGTCCTTCTTATTAGTTTCTAAGTATCAATACCAGTACCGTACTGATTTTTGAGGCCCTATGTCATAGGGGAAATGACTTAAGTTGCGCCAATCGACAGAGTTTCCCAATGTTGCGTGATTTATAACATGCAACTCACGCCAACTTCGTGCGCGGCAAGTTTGCGCATTTTCCATGTTTTACGGTAACATGGTGCAACTTTGGATCTTTTTAAGACAACTTTGTTTAGCGCAGTTATGGGGATTTTTGTCGATTCTGAGCAACTGCAGACATTTCTCCTGTAACATGGGGTTTGTTCTTGTAAACCATGACCTCCGTGGTGACACGGTATGGATGAATTTATTTGTGACACCAGAACTAGAACTTTTCGTTAAACTGCGATTTCGATTATAAAGTGAAGTTACCCAAGATTCCAAAATGTAAAGATGTTATTTTTATATTTTCTTTCAGATGTCTAGAACACGGAGGTCACTACCACTTCGAACCTGCATTATTCTTATGATCATAACTCCTTACGTATATGCCAGATGGAGACGATGCACCACAGTGCAACATGACCTGCAAGTACGTCGACTGGGCTTATGACGCCAACTGCAGGCACCGCAGTCTGGAGTCCATCCCCAGCGAATGCAGGAAGCAAAATGCTGGACCTTCGGAACAACCGTATTGCCGAGGTGGTTGGCAACTCCTTTGAACTGTTCAGAAATCTCCTGTACGTAGATCTGGAAGACAATGGTATATCTCGTCTGAACCCTTCGGCCTTCGTCGGTAATGATCGCGTGAGGCATATCTACCTTCATCCAATGTCCTGGAGACCATTCAAAGCGAGACTTTCACCGGTGTACCAAATCTTCTTCAGCTGTATCTGAACAGCAACCACATCCAGAGCATTGAACCACGAGCATTTGCAAGACTTTCAAAACTTGAAACGCTGTTTCTCAGCGAAAACCGCATGAGGATATTGCACCTGGGACTTCTTGCAGGACTGGAGAGGTTAAGGTACTTCCACATGACGCACAACCTGCTGACTGATTTGCGCAACAACACTTTCAAAGGTCTCTCAAATTTGCGCCATCTTAATCTGATCAACAATAACATCCAGTTTATAGAAGCGGGCGCGTTTAAAGGTCTTATAAGTCTTCGCGTTCTGCGTCTTGCTTATAATGAAATAGCCGTGATCGGTCACGGCGCATTCTTTCCTATGCGCCAGTTGACGCAACTTGACCTTTATAGTAACCAAATCCAAACGGTGTCCAATTTTACCACTGGTCTGAATAAAATCAAGGAATTATTCTTAGGTGATAATCCTCTCCAATGTGATTGCAAATTAACCCCTTTGCTTTCATGGTTCAAAAACCCATTATGTCACTGACTCCAAGGCTAATGCTACGTGTCGTTTTCCCGAAGAGTTCAGAGGTCATTTCATTTCCAATATGGAATCCATGCCCCCATGCCCGCCACCAACGACAACTGTTTCCGAACATGATTTAGTTGGCGGTAATTTCGCAAAAAGTAAACAAAACGATATGCAAGTGACAATTGTCGAACCAAATCACGTGCAATACGCTGAAGTACAGACCAGCACCATTGCCGTGATTGCAATTTCATGTGTTGTTTTATTCGTTGTTTGTTTCACCGGATTGATATGCTTCATTTATAATGCGTATATCAGAACACCGAACTACGACCCGAATTGGCAAAGAATGCCAAAGATGATATGAAACCAGTGAAAGTCAATATTACCTCTAATCCACAACTACATACGGAACCGTGTTGAACACAACGTTCATTCAGTACTTAGGCGGAATCATTTAAATATTAGAAAACCAATTCGAAAATGATACCTCTTTTTAATGCAACTGGGTTCACCATCGCATTGGACAATTTATCTATTAATTTTATTTATTAGCATTCACTAGTAATACTGAATTATGTATTCAGTTTTTAAAGGGTGTTGATATCAATTGTTTTTGTTCCTCGCTAATGTTTTTACAATTCAAATTTTGTAAATAATCCGTTTATGCCAAATCAAGACAACATCAAAACAAACCGCACGAATTGCAATATTAAACTATGAGTTTCCCGTACTAGGTACTGAATCAAACTTGTGTAGCATCAAGCGCTTGTCACGGTAAAACCATGTGATGGTTCTATACCTTACGTTCTATGTGCAATAAGCCCGTTCCGCCCAGCCTGCGCGAAACATCGCTGCCACTCTGTCACGAAGTCCGCACTCCGAAAACAATCGATGATGATCCGTGATTGATCAAGATGATAGTGGCGCAAAAATGAGGACGAGGAGAAGAAGAGGAGGAGGAAGAAGAGGAGGACAAGAAAGCCGAGCGAGAGGAGGAGGAGGAGGAGGAAGAGGCGGAGGAAGAAGATGATGACGAGAAGGCCGAGCGAGAGGAGGAGGAGGAGGATTTGATAATCATTGTAAGGACTTTCGTTTCAATAGCATATATTAAACTAGTCAGGAAAAGGTCCGTTATATCATGTAAATAGTTATATTCTGTAGATTCACTGAAACCAAATGAGACAATAATGGTTGACTCGTATAATTACTCAATCTCTTTTGAAACATCTGGCGCTAGGAATATATATTTATTTCATTTTTAAGCATTCGATTTATCAGATCACATATTTTAATTCAGCTTCGAAGAGCACGATGAACTTTGAAAGTATATGTGGTTTTGGGCGTTAATATATTAGTTATGTTTTAATGATTAAATGATCAAATATTTAACGATGACTAGTAACACCTTGTCCCGGGGAAAACTATTCTCTCCCACACATTTGAACCACTCCTACAATCGGGTCGCTCCTCATTAAAAAATGATGACCCTCTCAACTTTCAAAACATCCCTTGATCGATATGTAAATAAAAAGTTATAAGTAAATCCACAAATGCGGGTCCTGCAGGTAAGGACGATTTGTTGATCATCCTCACTCGCTGGCGAGTGGTTAGGTGATTTGCCTTTACCATAAGACTTGTTTGATAAATGATTATTTGATGTATTAAAATAGGTTTTGCCATAAATAGTTCCTTATCCTGCTCATTATAGGCCACTGACCTGTGTATATTTATGGAATGAGATAATTCCTTATCTTGCTTTGTTATGCTTCTAATAGTGTTATCATAATCAAGATGACGAACTCTGAGATAATAAAATACAAAAACAATAACAATATATAAAATATGTCCAAAGTATAATGAAAGGGGAACTGATTGAGAAGAAAGAAAAAATTCCATTGTGTAAATATATATACGCTTAAAAAAAGCTTTCACAATGCAGCTGCAATCAATATTGAATGAGAATCATCAAACAATTGATTGTTGTGAATATTGTAGATATTTTGTGAATATCATTATTTCATATTAATCTTCTCATGTCTATGGCTACCGAATAACTGAGAATATTCATATAATATTGTACAGTGTACATACATGTATATTTTTGTTGAAATAAAATAAATTACATTTTGATTGATTATCTACCCGTGTTAATACATATCAAATACCCAATTGTACGATGACCTCTCCAAAATAAGCCAGAAGATTCAGAAGAGACGAACAAGGTTTGGTTGCCAGTGCCACTGTTTTAGAAGTGAGGATCCAGTATCCAAACGGGTGCGCGGGATCCCCGTCATGGCAAAAGCAAACCGGGAAGACCTGCTCTGACATTATTGAATTACTCAAGCAAGATACTGGATTGGACACCTGTAACATAAAGACAACAATGAATGACCGATAAGTGTGGAGCCATCGTAGATAGGGGACAACACCGAGTTAAGCAAGTAAGCAATATAGAGTTTGTTAATGTACTCTAATTATTTCACTTTTACAAATTTAGTTTCATATTATGCAATCACGTCTATGAAAAAGAAGTTATATAATCAAAATCCATTGTTACATTGAAACCAACGGAAATTCAAAATTAACGGCCGTTCGTGTCCACCGTCGTCTGGCCCAGCCATCTCCGGCGCCTGGGTGGAAAGTTTTCGATGAAATTATCGACCGAGGCAATATACTGCACCAAGTGGCTTGGATGGTTATGGCGTGTTGTTGAATTCTCTGCCCCGTGTGCCGGAGGTCCCTGGTTCGATTCCCGGGCTGATCGCGGCGATTTTATATAGTGGTTCGTTTCCGCGCCGCGCTCGGTTGCGAGCAAGGGGGTGTTGAGTGTTAGGGTTAGTATCTTTTCTGGGCCGACGTTTCAAATTACAGCCTTAGTTAGGTTATAAGGGTTGTGTACACGTCATCTTTGTTTGTAATGAAGCCGTGACAAAAAAACACCTAGTACATTTTTAATTTATGAATCCTACGATTAGGGTTCACAATAATTAGATTCACGATACAATCATTTTACACTCATTTTGTGTAATTTGTAAACGTTTTTTTATAGAAAATTATCATAAAAAACCCAGATGGTAACAATATGGCTTTGTTTACTTCTTTTACCTTAAAAATATATTTATTATTTCAAAATTAACAGTATCTACGTCAGTTTGTTATTGTTAACAGACTGTTATTTTATTCCGTAAATGACCCGGAAAAACGATATACTTGGGTGAATAAATTAAAAACAGGTAAAATTGAACACCGCCATACAATTTTGAGCGTGCCCAATACACAAAGGAATCTGTTGAACTTGAAACCAATCAACTGACTATCAGTATCACTAACTTATTGCTATCAAGGCAATTATATACAATACATTGAAACAACCCGAAACCAAATTATTTGTAATATTATTATGCTTGGCATTTAAATGTCATATACAGTATGCAAACAAACGAATTCAATGTCATATGGATCCATAGTATACTTATTAACATAATTCAGAGTACATGTAGCCGGGCATAAATACTCGACATTTTCCAGCCTTTAGAGACCGGGGATGTAGCAGCTGCTGTTGTGTTCCGGCAAGCTACAATACAAATACAAATTAGTGTTTATACTTTAATTTATTACAAATATACACGGGTCTTTTGAAAATAACTACGGCATTATTAAACATAGCGTGATATCATAGCACTTGGATGCCCTCAAAAGTCTCCTTAATCTGTTTAATTGGGGTTATTTTTTGTCTGTTTGAGAGGTGTTTGCTTGTTTGTTGTTGGCGTGTTATGGGTGTTTGTTTGTTTGATGGTGCGGGGATTGGTGTCATCATTGTCTTTGTGGTTGCTGTTACTGTTGTTGTTATCAACATTGACTTTCGGCAGCCCGGCATCGCGCTGGTTCCTCATTTTGAATTCGATTTATTCCGTCAAAATAAACAGTCGGGTTCCCAAGCGTCGGCAATAAC